>CM065661.1:3481564-3579064 GCA_033220385.1 Triplophysa yarkandensis | reverse complement strand
AGACCGGCCTGTCAGGAGCCGCCAGAGAGAAACTCATTTTATGGCAATATATGCTGAGAAATCAATGCGGTCTTTGAAATGAGTGTTTTCTTTATAGGCCCGCAAGGAAATGTGTGGCAGGGGCTTGTTATGGGAGTTGCATGTGTGTGTATGTGAGCATGTTTTTGTGTGTGCGCTTATTTTATATGCATAAAAAGTACGACCAAACCAACAGATGATGTTTGGTTGACTCCATAGTTGTGCTTTAACAAATAAAGGATGAACATGAACATTGTTTTAGAATACAGACTTTAAACCAATTGAAATGATGTCTATGCTGGTCCGATGCTTGTCCTAGTACGACATAAAGTTTAAAAACAAATCAAAATATTTTATCATATATGTATTTAGAACCCAGAAATGGTGCTGGACCAGCGTTTCACTTTCAAACTGTATTATTCTGAAATGCTGAAATCAGAATTAGAATCTCTCGAGTGTTTCTAAAGAGATTACAGGCAGAAATAGAGAGAGATTTCTACACTGTCTCATGGCTCTTTATCTTTTTAATGATATCTGGCTTTATATGGATGTGTTTGCTTAGGTGTCCTGCACCTCCGTTTGTTTTCATCTCACTTGTGTCTCCTTCACTTTCAAAAGAGATCTCCACTAGATATCAAAGATTTTAATCAACATTTCTTGTTGGGCTTTCCTAAGTCAAGAAATGTGATTAATATGGATAAAAGTATGGTTCTTTCGCTAATATGTTTTTTATGTATAGATTTTTTTATTAATATCTGAGACTAAGAGGTTACTTAAACATATCTGGGTTGTCGACTTGCTGATCAAAACTCAGGTACAGAAAGTTTAGTGTACTCAGATTTATTTAGAGTTTATTGCTTAGAAGATTTCTTTAAGTTATCTATTGCTTCGGTTGACTTGTTTCTCCTGAAATTCTTTGTAGAAAACGAGAAGATTTAAATGAAACAACCGTTGCAATTTCTTTGAGGTTATAAGGATAAGATTGTAGATGGTTGTATATCTTAAAGAAATTACTTCATAATTAAATCATCAGTAATATTATATTGACTGCCGATTTGTTAAAACTGAACGCAGTTTGTATATTGTCTAACATGGCTAGGAAGTTAAAGGCGAAGTTTATCTCAAAATGAAAATTTGTTTATTTACATTTACATTTCATTTACATTTTGTCATTTAGCAGACGCTTTTATCCAAAGCGACTTACAATAGTCGAGGATATAGTTTATGCCCGAGAACACAGAAGATATTTTGAAGAAAGTATGTAACTGACATCAGTGGCACCCACTCACTTCTATGTTATTGACAACGAGTGCAAGTGAATTGTAAAATCCTTGAATGATTAACGCTTAAGACAGAAACCAATGATTAGAAAATTTTATTTTGGGTGCCTTATCACTTTAAGCTGGGATGACAATATTTCTGTGATCTGGCCACATTACCTTCAGGTACAATAAGTAACCGTTTGAGTCCGCTCCAGATCACACCGTTCTCACATGACACACATAGAAAAGTCTTAGCGGAGCTCCAACTGTACATGACGTTTTGACCTTTTGCAGAAATATTTAGTTTGGATTAATCGTGTGTTAAAAGCCCACTTGTCATTTCCTTCTACAAATGACACACTTGACACTCCATGAAGCGCTGTAATGTAAAGGGCGAGTGTTAATGACTTTAGTCATGTGGTTAGGTAAGAGATGGACTCTGGAAAGGTGTGCCATCATTAGGGAATATGGATTAATATGCCACGGGTCACAAAAGCCTTGGGTTGTTTCACAAGTGGACTATTATTGAAATTATAGACCTTTGCATTAGTTTAAATACCAAAACATATATTCCACTTTTGTCGCTGTATTTTTATACTGCTATGTCCGGACATCCTCTCTGATACTCTCTTTCTTTATATGTAAATGCGAAGTCAACTCGGAAATAAGATTCTGCCATCATTTTCTCCCTCTTTTATCATTACAAACACAAAAGAGGATATTTTGTGTAATGTCGGCAACCTCGATCTGACCTCCATTCTATTGTAATCCTTGAAGAATCTTCTGTTGTGTTCCAGGCATAGTAAACTATAAAATAAAATTCTCTCAGAATGTACTCACCATCATGTCATTACAAACCTGTATGTCTTGAACACAAAAAAAGGTATTTTGAAGAATGTTGGGAGCCAAACAACATTGACCTTCAATGATTTGTATTGTATGGACACAAAATCAGACCTTTCTTGAAATATCTTCTTTTGTGTTCCAACCACTATTCACTCTGAAATAAAATTCTGTCACTTTTACTCATCCTTTGTCTTTTGAAGAGCACAGAAAAACATATTTTGAGGAATCCACCATGATTTGTCGTGTATGGATATAAAACCACAAAGACATTGCTTGACATTCTTTTTTCAGGCATTGTTCACCCTGAAATAAAATTGAGGAATATTTTGAAGAATGGTAAACAACAAAATTGACCTCAATTGACTTTTATACACACAAAATCACATAGACATTCCTTGAAATATCATTTTTTATGTTCCAGGCATAGTTTGGTCTAAAGTACGATTTTTTTGAGTAATTGGTATAGAATATTTGGCCAAATGTTATTGACCTCCTTGATTTGCATTGTACAGTCTGGACAAAAAACCACATCGATATTTCTTGAAAACCTTCTTTTGTGTTCAACAGAATACACAGGTTTTAGATACCTAACACAATTTTATTTTGGGTTCCAATAGATTTAATTAATTAAGATGTCGTGATGGGTTGAAACTTTTAAAATAATGCTCGGTGTGTTCTGAATTAAAAATTCCAGATCTCACGGAATATACATGATTTAAGTCACTTGTTCTTTCTTTGATATCTTATTCACGTTATTTCATCTTCTGTCATTCCATCATCTGTTGCTAGAAAGACAGCACTATTTAAATGGTTCTGTGAGGTTCACAATGTAACACGGCTGTTGGTCAGACCAAATTGCTAGCGTTCGCAGAGACACGTCAGTCTGGATTTCCCAGGTTAGGCTGGAGTTTATCATCCTCTTTCATCCAATTAGGACACAATTCGGCTTTAAAAAGTATACGCGACATTGAGGAATGCCAGCACGCCGGTATCCTCATCACGATCGCTTCTACCGAGTTCTCATTTAGATCACAGACGGGATAAACCCTCGGCTCACAAACACCTGAACGTGTGCCTTTTCCCATCCCATACCAGCGCACATCCCCACTCCATCACCGGAACGCTCCACTTGGAGAGGTATAGGCCCTCGGTGTGAGATAACCAGTAAACCCAGGCTGACAGGCTCTGCTGGGCCATTATTGAATTGCAGTGAGGACTATATTACTTTAGAGCGAGATAAAAGACTACATACAAGACAGATGGGAGGGGGACATCAAACAAGACCGTGTCCGTATTGTGCCAGGAGTAATCCTGTTGAAGGCAGCCTTGATTTCCCCTAGGCCAGGTGCCATTTCTCCCCGAATAATCCGCTCCGGCTTTGGCCTCCCTCACTTTTTCCCTCTTACACGAGCGCGCTCCGAGTATCCGCCGTATAGACGCGAGGATCCGATGGCGTGATTGAAATTCTTTGGAATCTTTTAATTTCACCAGGTGTGCCCGAGCTCGTTCTGGACACAAAGGAGGAAAACACGGGGGAAATCCACAGCGTGCGCACACAGGGAAGCTTTCCAAAGCAACAAGCGTTTTTGTCAAAGCAGCTTGCCGGCAACAAGCTATTCATTAGCTCAGGTATTTATTGGACTTGTTCCGGTCCAACGAGCATCATTCACGCCTTCAGCGACAAATTAGTCGTGATGCGCTTGACATGATAAAGAAAGGAGAGGAGAGCAATACTTTCAGAGCTCAGCACAAGGATGTTTAGTATGTGCTAACTCATCAACACATTTGATAATTGACGATACTTATTTATTATTATTGTTATTATTTATTTATTAATTGAAGGAAATAATAGGGCGCACCAATAGTTTTAAAACAAAAAACAGACACATAGGTGTCTCAAGGCCTTCATTTTTATAGGACTCAATTACTTTTTAATTTTGTTTTGAACGCACAGTTTTGGCTATAGTGGCTAGTTTATTGATGCATCATCATTTTCATTGATCGTGGATTGGACCCAGCAACTTTATTTAATAGGCATACAGACTAATACTGTCGTGACAGTCGTAAGAATTTCTTTAAATTAAGAGAGTTTGAAACCTATCTGTTAATTGAAACTTGAATGAGCAAGATATTTGTTGTGTTGTTCATGTGCAGGTTTAGGAATTTTATCAAATCGTTTGTACCTCGGACATGGGGAAATCAGTGCACTGCACTAAACTTAAATATACTAGATATTTTCTCAGTTTTCATGCACTGCGTTTGTTCTTAATATATAAAAAAAGTGTTTAGTGCTTTTTAGAGAAGTTAACCTTAAGTAAATTTCAAATTTACAATTCAGTTGTCATTTTCTCATCCTCTTGACCTTTTAGAACTTTAGTCTTTTGCAGGTAATAAAAGAATATATTTCAAAGAATGTTGGGAACCAAACCATAGCACTTTTAGGGACTTTTAGGAAAAATGGGAAGTTTTATTTACGCATCATACGCCAACATGAGTAAATGTTTTAAGTTTCCATTTTGGCGTGACTGTTCCTGTAAGAAGATACAATGTACTCAACTGGGCTGTTTAAAAAAAGTCAATACAATACTACAAGACACTAATAACATTTTGACTTCTGGATGATGATTGGACAAACAATTTGTTTTATTTTGCAGTCATATCATACAGTTCAGAATATTAGAGACATGAAAAGAATCACACAGAAAAATATAAGATTTGGATATAAAATATCATTAAAAAACTTGGATACCAGACTTAAAGGCATGTAAAAAGGACTTCATCCGTCTATATCTTCAGTTTGATGAATGGACTTTTCTTATCTCATCATTGAGTTTGTCTCAAGAGCGTCATGCATTATAACCGCTGCTTGTGATTCATACTGAAAACAAGCGTCCGACCCCCTTTGATTAAAATATGTCCAAAGGCTCATGAATTTATGAACAGCACATGAAACAAGTCACATCCGCTCAGCCAGGTGAGGGCTCCGCATCTTTGCATTTAAGCCCGTTACGGTTTGCGTGCGGCGATAATATTAAGAAGAACAATTAAGTAACATTATTAATTTTTAATAAGGCGTAAGTAATGTCCCCCATGGGCCTTTAACCTCGTGGCTTTAATTAATAAGCACTTGGTAGACATTACAGCCATTCAATTATGAATGGGAGAGGAATGGCCCGGACGATGAGGGGCCAGGTTTAATCCATACGCTCATCGAGGGGCGGAAAGGTGCCGTTTTAATCAAGCTTCTCTGTCCTGAACGCATAGAAGAAAATATGTCCATCTATCATTCTGCAACGGTTGGGTTGCCGAATTTCAAGATGGGATTAAAACAAGAAAAACCAGGAAGAGTTCCCTGAAGAGGAATGATATTAAGGAGTTCAAAATTATCTTGTTTTGATTGGTTCCTTAAAGCTGAAGGGTCTCATCAACAGTTGTGGTTTTCAACAAAATAAGTATATCTATATATTTTCTTAAGAATACATGAGTGCTGCATGTCAATGTTGTTCAAAACCTGTCTCTTGAGATATTTTGAGAAATATTTTACAATGGAAGCCAACAGAGGCGTTTTTTGGTTACAGACGCTCTTCGAAATATCTACTTTTGCACGGCTTTGAAAAGCAATCTTGACTTGTCTTCTATCTTCTCTGCCTCTTGAGTCACAGTCGGTTCACGGAAATCATCAGCTTCAACAACAACAGGTTTTATCCCCTGGTGGGGATTCAGAAATCCTGGAGAGAATCGTTTGATACTGGAAATGAGAAGGTCTGGCCTCTCTGAAGAGAACGGATGGTTTCTTCTGATGTTTTAAGAACAAAGGAGTTGTTTTTGATGTGTATGATGTCGACTGTGTCTCTGTGTGGTTTCAGAAGAAAATAAGGGCTCTGCTTTAGGGCGGATTGATGGAGGCTTGTAGGATTTGTCTGTGAAATGTTGGCATCACGGTTTACTTGATGTGTTTGAAGAATTATAAGAAATAGGTTTTTCAAACGAAAAATTCTGATTTATTTTGTGGATCAATTTACACTAAAATACGAATAAATATAACAGCATTGAAATCAATTAATTTACTGATTAAATTGTCTGCACATTTAAGTAAAAATAAGCACATCAGATGAACTAATATATATTTTTTTTGAGTGCATCAAAAATATTAGGTGTATAAATACCTATTTTTCATAACATAAAGAAATTAACTGTTTTCAAATCAATTCTTTCTTTTAAACACCGAAATAATCCATCAAATGTTTGGATAAGGTTTTAAGACAATATAATTAATAATTATTTTGTGATATTTACTAAGCCAAATCAATTGGAGTGTAGTGAATCGATTCATAAACATATACATATGCAGTCAATACTACGAATTAAACATGTCAACTTAGCTAAAAAATCTTTTAAAATTACTTTTATTTACTTTTTTTAAATGTGCAAAGACACTAAAATATGCAAAAACAAAACGTAGGGTATTTTGAATACAAATATGTGTTTGCATGCATATTTATGGAAACAAATTGTACAATTAGCAGCTGTTAAATGTAATACACATCACATGATGCCCCTTCATTAAATGCAATTTCAGCATTTTGTTCTGCGTTTCAAGTGTGTCTTTGTAAACAAAGAAAACTACATATTCTCGGGCTGAAACAAGCTTTGAGTACTAAACTATTAACAGCATCAACCCTTATGACCATGCAAACCATCCCAGTCTCATTACTGTATCACATCATTGAATGAGGCGCAACACGGCAAATATTACACAAGCGCCTCTGAAGGTGAATCATTTAACAGCGGGCCAGAGACAACAAGCACTAATGCACGCCTCTATTTCTGTGCCGTCCCAATCACGGAGTCCATTGACAATATAATCATAGCACAATCAGGTGGTAAATCACAGGCAATTTGCTAAGTATCATGACATCTAAAGAGCGTGTGTCGATTGACAATTTGCCGACAGCGGACTGAGAAAGGCCAATTAAAGTAATGATTGGGTGGAACGTAGGTACATAAGATTGGAGAACTATTCCTACGTTGGACACATTGCTGTTATGCACAGGAACACCTGTGATCGGCCAATCACCATGCCAAAAAAACCTGATCAAGGCATCCCTAACACAGACGGTTCAACTTTTGACTATGGCAGCCGTGGCCTGGTGGTTTGAGTCTTGGACTCTTGATCCGAAGGTTGCTGGTTCGAGACTCGGAACCAGTGGAGATCCCACGACTTTGGTGAGTCCCTTGAGCAAGGCACCGTCCCCCCACTGCTCCCCGGGTGCCGCGGCATGGCTGCCCACTGGTCTGGGTGTGTGTTCACGTGTGTGTTCACTTACTGGATGGGTTAAATGCAGAGCACAAATTCCAAGTATGGAACACCATACTTGGCAATACGTCACATAAAAATTGTTTTTGAACTCTTATTTTTCATACAGATATGTTGTATTGCTTAAAGTTGTGTTTCTTTGCCATAGTTAGGGTCTGAAGAAAACAAAGCATCCTTTCTGTTTTAACACTTAAAACATTTTTTTGAGAATAACGTAAGCAGTTTATCTTTGTTATTTAAAGAAAAGCCAAAGATTAACCAGCTGAAGCTTTTTATACGTAAAATTAATTTATTATTACAATAAGTTAATAAATTTGAGTTAAGATGTAATAAGATGTACTCAATATTTGCTTGTTGAAATATCATTGTTATCTTATTACTTTTTAAAATGTGCCTTGAAAGCTAAAATAAATGCTGAATAGTGGATATTCTCTGCTAAACTCATATTCAACTGGATCTATAATACAGAATTAGAATATAAATATACAAATAAATGTAGGTGGGGATCTTTGTATCGCTTTTCTCTTCACATTGTTTGAATATGTGGTTACAACAAAACTAGATATACACACTAATCTACTACCAATTTATTTAGAAAAGAAAATCTTGCTTAAAATGTGTCTGTCTTGAATATGAACTAAAAAATAAGTCTTTGGGAAAAAAAACCTCTTTTATTTCATTTATGCGAGTTGACTTGCAGCCTGAAATTAAATTGATATCTGCAATGAGTACAAAAAACCCATTTGTTATGCCTGACATTGATTCATGTACATAAAATTACTAAAATAGAAAATAATTTATCTCTTAAAAATAATAAGCCAGCAAATGCAAACGAATGAAAACAACTGACAACAATTGATATTGGGTCGTGAATAAAAGTGATAAGGCCGAAATGAAAATGTTTATCTGCTGATTCTTTTCAAACCTGTATTTATTTTTATGTGCAAAGGATATCATTAAAACGTTTATTGACAGAAGGTTTACGCTTCCATTGACTTTCAATTTTGGTCGCAGCACTTATATCAACTTTTACACTACGAAATGTGGTTAATTACAATCCAACAATAGCAACTTTTGGGTTAGAACAACTAAGTGGTTAAAACAATCCAGCATGGGAGAATTTGCCATCCAATTGTTGTGTTACAAAACCAAGCATCTGTCTTATGACGGAAATGAAGAAATATGAATTGAGATCACCAACATCTCACATGAAAGCTAGAGCACATGGCCTACATTCTTTCAGCACTGCCCCCCGTGTTCTTCAGAAATCCTTTGTTATGTCAAGTTGCTGTTGGACGTCTCCCAAACCCCTCAGGCTTATTGGTACTGCGTGTCTGCAGAACTAATAGAGGACAACCAAAGGTAACAAGCCATTTTGAAACAGTGCTAAGTACAGAAAATGTGGTCACAGCGCTACGGGCGACTTTACTGTATAGGGTTTAAAGTGAACCGCTGTTAAATTTACTACAACCACCAAAGGCTGAGTGATTTTATTTACCACTGATGGAGGTGATAGACATGTGACCTCCTACCGCCGACTGACTGACAGTCAAACTGACGTGTATTTACAATCAAACTGACATTATTTACAATAGAGAAAGACAAGCCAATGTTGGCAAATGATAGTGCCGAAGAGTTTTCTTTGTGTTTTTAGATTTTTCTCAGCGATAGCATTTGTTTGGGGACGGATGATAAATATTAAATATGAATGTTGTGTTATCAGAAAATTAATGCTTTGGAAATAATAGAACTCTGAACATAGCTTTTCTACAAGTGTGTGCTATAACCATGATTCAGAAATGTTTTTATAGCTACGTTTGGCTGGGCTTATGCAAGTTTCCTTGACATGCATTATTAACTTTTTTTGATTAATACATGTTAAAAATACATTTCGACAATGAAAGTTTGAATTTTTAGCTAAAATCTTTTTATAAAAGTATTATCAAATTCATATTTGATTCGTTAGACGGACTAGCATTTAGGGTCATTCAGTTTATCATAATTCATCGTTATCATACCTTTTTTTCATTTGCATGTTTTCATTTTGCATAATTTGTTCTGTTGAATTTAAGTTTAAAATATGAGCTATTTTTTTCTTTTTGAGATCTTTCAAGTTATGTTATGAAACCTATTAACAGTGATCAAAATATTGGTCAAATGAACTTGACCGGAGCAACCTTTTTATAATTAATATTTTTTATTAAATATAGTTGTATATTTGTGTATCACTTTTAGCCTTTTTGCTTTAGACTTTTAACACTAAAATATTTTTGTCATGATTTACTTGCTTTCTAGTTGTTTTAAACCTGTATACATTTTAAACACATAGAAAGATATTTGGAAGCATGTTTGTAACCAAACAGTTCTTGAACCGTATTGACTACCATAGTAGGACAGATTAATTGGTAGTCAATAGGGAACATTTTTAACAAAAAATATTTTGATGTCCTATATTCTTTAAAATACCTCATTTTGCGTTAACAGGAAATTGTAAATTTTTTCTTCTCTATAGCAGTAAATGGGGTCCAATATCCCCACAAGTATTCTGCCAAAAATTTTTTATCTGTATTTATCAGAACAAACAAATGTATACAGATTTAACTGAAAGATGCGATAGTAGGTATATTTAGACATTGATAAAACACTGTTTACCAAATTATTAATTATTAAAACATGAATTTCTTCTCTGGTTTAATTATGTTGTGTCAAAATAAAGTTGAAAGAAACAAACACTACTAGTCTAAACCTACAATACACCCCCACTCATTCAATCGCATATATACAGTGTGCTTCAAAGAAGTCAATCTGGCAACCCAGATAGAAACTTATATGGAGTTCATCGGTCACTCGGGATTCTGCCATATTTTTCGCCGGCAGCACAAATTGTCAGTTATCAAAAGTCAATTTTGGAATCGACATGTCAGAATTTCCTCTCGCCAGGCCTCTCTGGTCTCTGGTGTGAAGACTGTTTGAGACGACAGATGAAGTTTGCATTATGATTTGTTTAGCATGTCAAGAGTTAATGTGTAGAGGTTAATGAGCTGAAGGCACGGCACACCTCACTGCTGATAAGACTGTTTGAGAATCGATTTAGTCACGCTTTATTTAAAGTCACATGAGCCGGCCTTTGTTTAGATGACACACAATGTCAATGCCCCCTTCAGATGTTGTGGTAAGGGCATGGTCAGGTGAAAACCCGAAGGTCAGACAAGGAAAGCAGGGGAATGTGTTTTTCTGATGTTTGATTTTCTTTAATTAATTTGAAAAAATTAGATTTACACGAAAGTTCTAAAGGGCAATGATCACACATTTGAATGGGATCCAAATCCAGTTTTTGTGATGTAATATTTAGTTTCCAAGGCCAAAAGAATGAAAATTCATGACACGTTTACAAACAGAAACTGTGCTGGACTAAGTCGAGTCTGTGTCGAGTCGCCGGTTCCTTTCGGGAATTGCATGCCCGAGGGGTGAACTTTACACTCCGTGGCTTCCAAATGACCATGACACAAACACAGTATCGAATTCAATTTACATTGCCATATAACCTTGACTGAAATTTTGAATCATTTAATTAGTTTACTCTTAAAGCTCCTCTGTGGGATTAATAGGATTGGTATCACATCTGATATATGACCTCAGCGTAAAGAAATAAAACACTGCTAAGTCAATGAACAACAGTAGTTGTCTTCTGTTTGACCTTATCACATGTATTCAATCTAAAGCCAAATGCAATACCTCAAAAATGATGTATACATATATTTGAGGTTCTTGATTTGGTGTGTGATTGAAAATCAAGTATTTTTTTCGGTCTTGAACATGGTAGTGTGAGATTATCTTGGACTGTTCTCTTTTCTGCATAACTGAATCTGGTTTAGCTGGTCCTTTGCTGAACCAGACTTAAAGTGATTCATCAGTGATACAATGGAAAAACATAACTGTAAGGTGAATTCAAACAATTTGAATCGTACAAAAAATATATGATATTGTAAAAGAATTGCAATCCTTGTCAATATGTCGATACATGTGCCTTAGTACATTTTATTTAAAAACAATATTAAAATATAATTAATATAGTTATGATGCTTTTTTTTGAAAATGTTAAAATCAAAAATTTTCGTTTGTTTAAATTGAAATCATTTTTTTCAATTGATTTTGATTTAAAAATCATTTTAATTTCATTATGTGAGTGAATTAAATTATACAAATATAATTTACTTAAATTTGTCGATTTAGTTTTTCCCGGTAAATAGAAACATTTGTTCATGTTCTTAGTTAATTTATTTAAAAAAAAATTTGTTCAGGGTTCCGATTGTGTTATTTATTTAGGTAAGTAATTGTACTCAAATTAAAGAAGAACATGATACTTAGACCTATAATAACAATTTGTACAAATATTTAAAGTAATTATTGTATATTAATTTGTTAAATTATTAGAAATATGTCCAGTTTGTGACATCACGTGCATTTCTGTCAATCCTTCACATTGTAACACATTGAACCTTAAGCTTAAAAATCACTACCACAATGGTGAAAGCATACCATTCAAAGCATGGAAATTCATACAAAATCTGTAAGAAATAGTCATGAGTTGCCGCGATATTGTGTTGGTTGGCTGTTGCTGAATTTTCTGCAGAGTTTTGTAAAAAATAACGCTATTAAAAATATTTGAGCACTAAAACAAGGTTAAATCAGCAGAATATGAATCACCTATTTGGGCGGATAAACTGTGCCAAACAATGAGATTTATTAGGCTGTGGGAGTGCAAGTTCACATTTGTGGCGCCATGAATACTAACTTGAGATCAGAGGAACCAGGAGATAGCGGGTAGAAACTACGCGGCATTGACCAAGCAGAAAGAACAGGCTCAATTATCATAAACATCCGGAGCAGCAGTCGCTTCGACAGTAAATCCCTGCAGCCGCCTCATCAACATTCCGGGGACCTGCCAGATTACTCAGGGCACTCTGTAATTTGCAGTAAAGAATAAAGATGACGGCAAAACAAAAACAAATCCGAGATGATACAAATTAGGAGTGCGCCCAGTTAGTCTGTCATAGCTGTAAATTTTCAGCATGTAAAAATGCCGGTCGTGGGCAAGAGCACGAGGGAATTAATGAGCTGTCCCTTCGCGTTACTTTATTCCCTCGCAACGCTGGCATCTCCGGAATGGCGGTGAATCAATCTGCCTTTATGGTAATGATGCTTCAATACTGGAAATTATTACATTAAATGGATTGCATTGGTTTGAAGTGTGCAAGGACGCGTGGCATGTTTATCCACGGCCCTGTGCTCCTGGAAGAATGAGCTGAAGTGGGGCTCGTAAGGGTTTTGGGGCGATTGTGTCTGTTCTCTTCGTTGGTTATAAACAGAACATTTCTGAAAAGATCTAGTTTGATAACCGTAGTTTGATTAAACACACGAATGAGGTCTTGCTGGGATTTTAAGATGTGATCATGTGACTTTCTACTGAGACATTTTACAGATTCTAGAACAAAAGTCATGATTTAGTTTAAAGTGATTCAAAATAATACGTCAAGTTCCAAAACTGTATAAATGTCATTATTCTGTTGAACATAGAAGATATTTGGAAGAATGTTTGAAACCTAACAGTACTCAACCGCACTTACATTGTTGGATAAACCATCACTTTAAGTACCTTATTTCATGTGTACTGTATCATCTTTCAATAGTCACTTTTAAACGACCATGACCTTGCGTGAATTATTTGACACATGAGGAAAATAAGGCTCCAGGTCCCAGTGGATCTTCTACACATTCACTTCCTTCAGTCAGCACCTGTGTGTCCATGTGGAGCATCACTCCAGACTCCATTCACAGGAGTGTCACGCATGACACCCACCTGCATGAGAGCAGCTCTTGTGGGCTTCCTGTAGACAGGAGAACTGGGCTTTCTTTGTGGCAGTGTGTGCTGTTTGCCAACTGTCCAAATGCTTGTCTCATGTCTGGTACCTTGTTTCACTAATGAATGACAAAGTTTACAGTTTAAGGTTCACTGACTGGTACAGTGGTGATGTTAAGCTACTAGTCTGTCTGGTGTTCATCTTAATTTTTATACTTGAACAAATTCAAGGACTTTGGAGTATTCTGTTTTATTAGTTTGTTATGACGAACTAATGCCACGTAAAAGCCCTTAAATGATTGATTGGATCTTTAAAGAATAGAATAATTTTGTACTTTGCTGTTCTATTTTTTTTTATAAACATATGTTTTTCTCACTATATGATTCAGTGGCTCAACAAATATTACAAAAGATAAATCGCGATATTAATATGTATAAAAATATAGAAAAATTGACCATTTAAAGCTTTGAAATTAATCAAATTAAAGTAAAAAAAAGTAAATCTGAATTACTGAAATATATCTTTTAGAATTCAACAAAATGTTAGGTGTATATTCAAAATAAATATTTGTTAAATAAATACTATATTTTCGTGACGTAAATCTGGATTGGAATTTTAAACTATTCTTTTAATATTTTCCATTGATAAAGTCTATTCAATGTGTTTAGTTATGTTTTGTTAGCATAAATGTACATTTCAGTGATAATTTCTAAGCCACCATTTTTTTTACGGTGTATATTTGATTGATTTTACTGCTTTTACGTTTTTATGTAAAAATAGTCTTATATCAATTCTGAATGTTTAAGTATACGGACAATGATTTTTACAGTTAAGCTTAATGTTATCAAAAAATCTCATATGCTTAAAATATTCAACACCTGAATCCTATAAATAAGCCTATACCCATATTATTTTCCCTATAAATGTGATATATTTGGTTCTGTCCAGCTGCTTATTGAAAACTTAATGGAAAACTCTTCTGCGAAAACTCTTCTGCGAAAACTCTTCTGCAAAAACTTGGACGTCAATAAAACATTGTGTCTATAAAAGGAAATCTAAAACTCCCAATGTATGAACAGCAATAGAAAAGTGCTGAGATAAACGTATAGACCGTACTCTAGGTTTCTCATCCCAGATGCTAAATATAAATATATATATTTGTGCTTTCCCATGCAGAAGGGGTGAGATGCTTGGCTGAAGGTGCTGGACCAAAATAATCCATCATGTCAGGCAGCGGGTGAATGAGAGTGGCCCTCAGTAGACCCAGAGCTCTGATGTCAGGCACCATTCAACTGGCACTTCCTCTTCTCCCAGGGGGCTGCGGTTGTCGGACGGAGGCTTACGAGAAGCAAAACACAAAAATACCCCGTCCCTCCAATGCCCGTGGGCTTCAGCTGCCTCTGCGTATCCATTACTGGCGCTTTTTGCCACTCGCACATCGATACAGGCCAGTGCGGACGGGCGGAGTGAGATAGAGAACGGCTGGCAGACCCAGTCGCTGTGAAAGTATGTCTCCACGGATCAATAGCTTATTAATACAGGACAATGGTGCACAGGGGCTGCTGAGACCCCGGACAGATGGGGCAGGCACCCCTGTAGAAGGGTGGAACAGCTTGGAGAGGGTTTTGGAAATGGCAGATGTGGGGACGCTGAGACTGCTGATCTCAAGGGTGAATGGTCACCGAGGTAAAGCAATAACTTCCAAGTCAAACACAATAGGGTGGCGAGTCGGCTTGTGCTGCATACCCGGACGCATTTGGGTGTGCGTATGAAAGTATTTTATTAGATGAAATGAAGAATTGATCTCAAAGGGATTACATTATCACCAATGAGCGTTAAGGCAAAATAAATGAAAATATGAAATAGTTGAAGTGATGGTCCGTCCCAAAATATAAATATTTAGTCTTAAATTATTCACCATCAAGTTGTGTCAAACCAGTCTTAATTTCTTTATTCAGTAGAACTGAAAGGTAAGATGTTTCTAAGAATGTTAACAACTGAGATTAAGGAAAAACACAGAAGATGTTTGGAAGAACCTTTGAAAATTATTCAACTGATTCTATTGTGGTAATCAACGGTGCCGAAATCTCAGTTGCTTACATTCTTACAAATATCTTAGCTTTGGAACAACTTGAGGGTAAGTCATGACAAAATTTAAATTGTTGGATGCACTATCCCTTTATTGCTAAAATATTATGAGATATAAATATACAATTTGTAGAAATCAAATCTTTTGTAGTTTTAGTTAGTTTAATATAGGTCTAGTTTAATATAATGTAGGCTATGATGACCTTTAAAAAAGATAAAAATTAACGTTTATAGTTTATAATTTAATTTATAATTTAATTTAATATAATTTAATATTATAATTTAATAATAAGTCAGATTGTATCAGTCTATTGGGATGCAAAAGTTGTTCTAAACCTGTATAGATTTTTTTGTTCTGTTATAATCAAAGCAAGATATTTTAGCAACTGAGTTTAAAGACATTCTGTGAGACATACATACTGTTTCAATTATGATCTCAGTTGCTCTAAATATCCTTCTTTGGGTTCCGAAGGACAAAGAAATAATAGGGCGAAAACTTGAGGGCGAGTCATTTTTGGTGTGAACAATCACTTCAAAAATCAAATGAGAATGAATTATAAAATCTGTAAAAATCATTTAACAATGCAAAATCTTTTTGATTGTATCAATGTCGGGCAGAAAATATTCCTCAATCTTTATTCACTGTAAAAAGTTGAAGAAAGTTTAATATAATTCAAGTCTACATGACTTGTAAAACCAATTTGATCAACTTAAAAAGTAAGGCAAGTTTTGAACTATCGGGTGGCATTTTATCAGTGAATTGGTGTGAAAAAGACTACGACAATAAACCAAATATTAAACTAATTAAAAACCGACAGCTGCAACGCATGTTGGGAAAAGCACACAATGGAACAAAACTGATACAACTGAATAGTGAAATTAAGTTAAATGAGATAAGTAATGAACAAAATATAATACTTTATTACAATCCCTCTTTGTTTTCTATCTCAGTGTCACCAGGCCACGCAACAACAAAAGACTCCAAAAACCCAAACAAACATATTCAATTAAAATCTAATTCAGTCAAGGTAACCGCTGAAATCATTGTGTGCATAACTCACTTTCGCTCTCTCTCTCTCTCTCTCTCTCTCTCTCTCTCTCTCTCTCTCTCTCTCTCTCTCTCTCTCTCTCTCTCTCTCTCTCTCTCTCTCTCTCTCTCTCTCTCTCTCTCTCTCTCTCTCTCTCTCTCTCTCTCTCTCTCTCTCTCTCTCTCTCTCTCTCTCTCTCTCTCTCTCTCTCTCTCTCTCTCTCTCTCTCTCTCTCTCTCTCTCTCTCTCTCTCTCTCTCTCTCTCTCTCTCTCTCTCTCTCTCTCTTTTTATCTGGCAAACATAATGAATGAACATGAGGAAGAGAAACATGCTGCAGTGTTATAGATTTTTGATGATAATCAGTTGGATTAATTATGTGATATATGTCCCTTGTTAAGATAATCGCAGACGGGTAAATACCATGCATGAACCTCGATAACAAACTGGCAGCCAGGTCTCCAGACTCCTAAATCAATTTACCAAGTTGCACAAATGCTTTTCGTACACGGACACACAGATATTTTGGAAAGCAAAGTGGGGATTATCGGATAACAACAACGATAGAAACGAACATAGCACTTCAGTAAAGATTTACATTTTTTGGCCAACGCAACTTTTGTGAAACAGCCAAAGCTAATGGTCCAATTTGAAGAAAACAAAGGCGCTCAGTGAATTTCTTTTGAGGATTGAAGGTTATTTTTTGGGTTACAAAAACACATTGAGTTAAAAAGAGAAATGGAGAATTCACCCTATTCTCACGAATGACTCTCTTCTGCAAAAACGCAAACAAAGATATTTTGGAAAATGTTGATTGGCATCCATTCCCCTCGCATGGGTTTTGTGCCCATACAGTAGAAGTGAATAGGTGCCACTGCTATTCAGTCTCCACCTTTCTTCAAAATATCTTATTTTGTGTTTTGCAGAAGGAAAGTTAAGATTTAGATTTAAACTGAAAAGGGGATGAGTGAATGACGATAGAATTATAATTCTTGTGGGAGCTATAACTTGAAATGCCTTAAAAGCATAAAGATATTAAACAACATAAACGTATAAGGCTGCAGAGTACTGAATTATCATTAAGGGTTGTAAAATGAATTTCACAAATTTCAAAATCTAAACAAATTTAAAAGTGAATATGAAATATCTAACATGTTTCATATTACTTTTTGGAAAAAAAGTTTTGCAGTTCTATAATCAAATCTGACAAAGTTATTTAAAACCATTGTTATGTACACACCAGGGGTGTTTTAGTTTAAAAACAAGATCAAATAAAGATGTTATTATACTGTGCATTTAAAACAAATATAAATGTAACTTAATAGAAGCATAACATTACATAACATGTATTCAAAAATAACATTTTGTCACCACATAAGGTGTACCCGACACAGAGAGAACCTGTCAGGGTCCAGACTGATGCGTCTGTGCCTTCTACTTTTCCATATTATGATTCCGTACCCCAAGAGAGGCACCGAGTAATTTATTTACAGAAGAAAGCTTTATGTGTAGAACGGTATATGTGAACATATGATGCAAACCTCCATAAAGGTTCAATAAAACCTATAAACAGGTTACCCGCAGGGCTGGCGAATGAAAAACTTCTTTACAGAACAGCTCATATGGTGTTGAATCTGTATGCATGCCTATAAAAGCGTGGATGTTTGTGTGCATGCCTGTAGTCACTCCTGCATTCATGAGCGATGACCTGCTTTCTGTACTGCATGCTTACATGTCCAACACAAGCCGTTGTAAGAGACGGAGAATTGATTTACTTCCAGCCTTTTAAGAAAATTAACACGCACGTAACTGACATGCCATCATGTCATGAAATAGTGGCCGTATGGCATGGTGCGCGTGTGTAAAATAAAGAGCAATAACAATATGAGGGCATCAGGGTTTTCTGTAGTCTATAAAAAAATATTATGGAAAATGTACTGGTGATTTTCTGCAAGTACTTTTTGAGCAATTTCTGCACAATATACCGAAAATGTCATTCAAAGCAGTGGATAATTTTACACAAAGGTTGAAACAACTGTAAAAAATGAATGGGGACCATTCCTTCATGAATGCTATTTTTACGGATTTTTATGTGTTTTAACAAGCACTCTTGTTGTAAGATTTCTTACTGAAATACAATTGAAAAAAAGGTCAAGAATTGTTTATAATTTTTAATTCTTAATAGACATTAATAACAGATGTGCCCAATTAACAGGAAGTTGTGATTGTCTTCAATGCTGTATTCTGACACAATTCTGAGTGATTAAAAATCTCAAATATTAAAAAAAATATTTGCCGTTTTTGCCATTGTGAATAAAGAAATTAAACAAAATGAAAAATTAGGGTCACAGGGCTTTTCACGTCCTAAAAACTTTTTCATTTGAATGTATATGTCCACAATATTTAAAGTTTGTTTTACTTTATTCTCAGATAATTTTATATGCAATGTAAATTTACTCAAACATAATCAAGTCAATAATCTGATCATCAATTAATTGTTAACATCCCTTATAATGTTTGTACAGTATGTTGCAGTACAAACAGCTTTGACAGAGTGACATTGAGTTAGTTGTAGGGATAGTCCTTTCTTTTTTTATATGCGTATATAGTTGTATGATATACATGATGATATAAAATCAGTTTTCCCATCTTAAAAAAAAATACTTGCATGTTTCCATAACAACAAGCTGTTCCATCCCTCTCGTTTAGAACCCAATGCTGATGATATGGATCAAATAAGACACATTTGGAGTAACATTGGTTAAAAAAGGAAGATGTCATCAATTTTGTTTCTGAGCCACATTTTTATCTTCAACCAGCAGCTGTTGATACTTTTTGTTTCCAAAAGGCTGTCATTTGGAACAAGACAAGCGGCAGTTTTTCCTTGAAGTAACTGGATTTTTGAACTATTCTGAGTCTTTCTAAATGCATTACCAATATCCTAAAATGAGGCTTTAAAATGCTATTTTTACACCGATGGGAGAACTGTACATAGTTTTAACAAAACAGTAATCAACCAATCAAATTGAAGTATTGAAATAAGCCCGACCCACGACAACAGCCAAAGAAGGTCAAGAAGATTAGAACATTTTTCCACCCTTTTTTTTATATCCATGTGTAAGCTTGTGCCCGAAGGTAAAGAAATATAGACTCATCCGGCTATCTCCTTTTTAAATAATAGCTAACACCCTCGCTGCAAAATGCCAATACAGTAGATATATTTGCAAACTTATTATTCACACACTCCTACTCGTTCCTTTCTTAGATTCTCTGACACCGACGTCCTTTTGAAATGTCATTTTCTGAGCTGCCACAATGCAAATTTGCATATTCAGAGATAATGAAGTTCTATAAAGATTACGCCTGCCGCTCTCATGTCCTGCCCTTCGTGTTTTAGTGCTTCAGACAATCACTTCAACTTACTAAAAACTTTTGCTGGTCTTCATCATAACTTACGCTAAACCTGAATTCCGTTTTAAAAGAAACTATTATAATGTCCTTGAAATAACATTTTATTGCTGTGTGATAATGACGGTAGTCAATTTTGTGCAATGCCTGCCTTCGCATGCTGGGACTGCCCCAGAAAACTTGACGGGCGTTGTATTTTGGACACAGCCGACTAGACCGTCCGACCAATCAGATCAAACTAAGCTGACGGACATTAGTATTAGACAAATTAAGTATTTTAACACCTTATATGTACAGTGTGCACTTCATAAAGCACGATAGAATCTTTAGTCACAAAATATTTACTCTTTAAACCCAGCAAACGGTCTGACCAGGATGTGCCAGAAGACCGGAAACATGTTTGAGTTTTTTTTCAGCCAAGCGGTCAACTTAGAAGAAAGTGCAGTAAAAGGAGATGTGGGGGTAATTGATTTCCAAACTCCATACACTGTTCTGTGACCAGGGCGTCCTGACAAACATCTATCAGCAGAGACGGCTATTTGTGCCAGGGCTTCACCTCCTGGGGTGAAGAGTGACCTGGCCATCTTATCGTTCTATCTGAACGCTTCTCCTCTATCTCAAATTGCTGCTGCCTGGCCAACGTGAAGCTCGATTCTGCCTTCCCGCAGTTCCGTCTCCAGATCTCATCTCTACACATCAATCAAAAGCATCTTCTTCAAAGGTTGTTTGTCTTTCTCTGAAAATACACACACAGTCACTTCCCTTTGTCTACATCTGTGCTTTTCTTGAGACAGTTGTCATTTCTTTATTTTTTTGCTGGCACCTCTTGCCTCATGTCTCTCAATTGCTTTGAAACTCCTTATGCATCATATTTTGCATTATTTACACAATATTGTCTTAGAATTAAATGTTTAGAATGAATTAGAATGCATTAGAAAGTTATGTGAATAAACTTTATTGAAAAACATAGACGGGTAAATTCAGCAAGACTGCATAATAGAACTCTATTGTTAATCCGGCAGAAAGATTCAAATTTCAGGCTATACTTGTAATGCTTCATTGTTTCTTAAGTTATATCAAAAGAAAATTTCAAAAATGATGTATTTTTGTATGCAAAACCAAATTGTTTGTTTTTGCACCTGACGGCACCATTGCCCAATCTCTATTTTAAGGGTTTTTGGATAAATGCCTTAAATGGGGTCTCTGGATAACAAACAAAGATTTAACTTTCAGGTTCCATTCTACGACACAAATCCCGCTTGTTTTATCTCCCTCATGATTTTCCCCCCTTTATCGTGTCTTAAAAACAGTTGTTTAAAAAGACACAGACAGTAAATGACATCACGTTAAAACTCTTATAATGTATATCAAATAATGCAAGTGGGCACAAATCTCTATCGACACACATGGAGATAAATTTACAGACGATTTACTTTTAAATGAACTCCAGAAAAGTTGTCACAGGTGTGCTGTAGTTATGTCCATTTTGAGCGATATCTCCTGGGTTGGCTTGAGCAAATAGGTAGGTCCTGAGTTATATTCTCTTAGAAAGTAATTCTGAAAAAATGTTTCCCTATCCCTTCTCTTACTTTTGACTCTTTATCGCCATTACTGATGAAACAAAAAATTGCAAAGGATGCCATCCTTACTCTCTTTGCTTGAACTGGACTTCACAATTTTATTTATAAATTTTGAAGTTATTTTCATTTGCTTTATTTAAACCAAACAAAGAAGAAAAGCTATACGCTGTCAGAAAAAAATACTTACAAACGTCTGTTGCTCGGGTGGTACCCTAAGGTATATATTTACAGGTATATGACATAATATAAAGTAATGTTGTACCTTCTTTGGGTATGTTATTGAACTGTAAGGATCTAATGTTTACCCTTAAATGCACATGTTATGTTTTGTACTCCAAAAAGTTTATGGTTACCCAATAGGACCTTGGTGTGCAAAAATACACCCAAATAAATTGTAATGTTCAATGTTTTGTTATACCCATTTAATCTTTAAGATTAGTATTGTAAGATTCAATTGAAAAGATTGTGCCGTAGCATTTCTTTATTGTGGATAAAGGACCCGAACCGGTTTTAAAATACTTTAAAAGGGAACGACAGTTTCAAACCCGAGCACTTTGTACCGAGCCATCCTAATACAATAAGAGATCTGCTGAGTTTAGGTTAGGCTTCAAGTCTGTGCAGAAAATCCAGTCTGGCTACACCGATGGGAGATGGGGATTATATTTGTATTGGCAAGATGAACTGGAGTCTGTTTACTCAGCGCGTTCCTCCACATTTAATGCCTATTTACATGTTAAACAAATAAATAAACTGGCCTTGTTGAATATTCAAGAGAACAACGGTAGGTCATGGCAGTGTAAACAGAAAAGTCACAGATCCAGAACGCAGAAAGCACACCTGTCATTCAGAAACTGAAGCTGAGCCGGAGAGACGTGAGGGTTTTATTCCATGTGTCACACTCCTGACAACAGCGAGAAGTAGATGGAACACTGACGACACATATTTTAGGACAGAAATTTGACAGGATGTCTGCAAAGTCGGGCTGTTAAAGAAAAAGCCATTTTGGTCTGTCTTTCAATGCAAATGCATGCTGAATCATTTCTAATGTTTTATTGATATTTATATTTGCGAATGTCACATACTTAAATCTAACGTGGAAGAGATGTGCCAAGTTCATGAAACAAAGTTTTATTTACAAAGTTCGGGAGTAGGACATGCAAATAATAACGTATCATCTATATTAGCAGCATAAGAATGGAAGCACCTATAAATATAGACATGCCCTCTTACCATTCAGCATCCCTCCTCCCTCCCCAACTCCACCCAGTCAATGGCTTCCAATCTTTGCCTGAATTGCGGGGGGTTAGCCCAAAGACTGAGCTCGAAGCAATGGGGAGTGCTCAGAGTTAAGTGAAGTATACCGATCTCGGTGCCCTCTCCCTATGCAGAACGTCAAAAACCCGGCATGTAATTATCGGCTAAGGCAAATATTTGAAATGTATTTTAGCTCATGTGAAAAGGTTATAGTTTATCAGGTTACAATTCCATGAAAAATGCAAAATTGGAGTTGAAGACATATAAAATACTAAACTTTTAAATTAATCAGCCATCTACAAATATAATTTTTGGGAGAGTTTAATGTAGTGTTGTATTCAGCCTTGGAACAAAAGTTTTGCACGAAACGAAACATAAATGGCTCATTATTTAGCTACAAATAATAATAATAAAAATCATTAAATAAATGATTTTAAATATCTAAGCTATGTCACATTTTCCTACACTTTAAACATACATATTTCTGTTAATAAGAAGTGCTTAATGTTTTTCAAAGTTAAAATTTGGGACCTTATGGACAATTGAATACAACAAGTTTTTTTCCTTCACATATTACATTCGGTATTACGACTGTACAGGGAATTTTGAATGCACTTAACACCTGTTATGTTCTTATAAACAGAGCTGGTCATTTTCATCAGCAGTAACAACTAATTGACCAAAGTCTCCAACTCTAAATGATAAATCTAGGTGTACAAGAGCCAATTGAACCTCTTCATTCATAGTCATGAATGGAGTGCCGTGTTGGCATTTATGTGGAGTGCGAATCTGTTTGCTAACCAGGATTGAAAACATTTCCCCGGGCTCGCGATCCATTGTGTGTCAAAATGTAAATGTGAGCAGTCTGTGAACGGGGATGCCATCCTGCACAAATCTCATCCTATTAAGATAAAACCGTTACCTTGTGATGTCGTGCAGGTGATGCTATCAGCAAAGGTCACATTGAAAAGTGGAAATCTAATATATTATTTTGAAGGCCATTAAGTCCATCGAGCGTTTAGTATTCATGTGGCAGGAATTAATAGACAACAGATTAAACTCAATGAGCGCAAAATTTTCCGGCCTTATGAAGCAGCGTCTCCACTTCACTGTTCCGGCCCGCTATTAATATTAATGGACTTTAGACTGTTTATCAGAGGTCGCTGTCTAGAAAGCTGTTGTGATCAGAGTAAATGTGCTCGGTGTTATATCTGAGTTTTGATGTTATTTGAATAATGTTTAACTCACTATCATCTCAGTTTTAAACATGTGATGTGTTGTGACAAGCCTGTGCCAGACCTGTCCTTTAGAATCAGCAGTAATGTTTGCAGATGTAGTTGAATTATGCTGATCTGTATTTTCTTTGAAATGTTTTTTTGGCTCTATAATGCCTATGTTTCTGTACAGTTAGGTCCAGAATTGCTGGTCACTAACAAGTTCCGGATACATTATACAACATGGCTGCTGGTGTCCTCGCCGGGCTTCTCAAAGGGATAGTTAAACAAAAATTAATGTTTCTGTTATTATTTATTCATACATTTAAATATTTTTTGTCAGGTATGAATTTGTACATATGCAATTCCTTAAAACAGCCTGTACGAAAATGTTTTCAATGTAGTAAAATACTGTCTTCTATATACTGTATATTATTTCTGTTGAAAATGTACGGATAAAATAGAATACATTTATGTGAATTGTCTAAATATATAGTGTGTAATCTAAATATATACTATAGATTTTTGTGAGATTTAAATATGATAAACTATGTTAAATATAGAATAACACAAATATTATGTTAAATGAGCCAAATATGGTAAAAATATTGATAGTTAATTAAAATAAAATATAGCAAAATAAAATGTAGTAAAATAAAATGTAGTAAAATATAGTTAAATAAAAGTGTAATTAATAACATAAAATATAGTTTAATATAGTCAAATAAAAAGTTAAATTAAAAATGTAAAATATAGTTAAAAATAGTTAAATGAAAATATTATATTAGAATGAGCCAAATATAGTACAAAAATTATATTAATATAAAATAAAATATAGCAAAATAAAAAATAGTTAAATAATGTTGTAGTGAAATAAAAAAGTTAAATTAATAATATTAAATATAGTAAGGTGAAATACAGTAAAAAAATAAACTAAAATAAAATGCATGTTATAAGATAAATATAGTAAAATATAGTAAATTAAAAAAGTTATATTAAAACAAAATAAAGTAAAATTTGAAAGGATATTTAGAAAGTATTAAACAAGGTATAGAAGTCGCATGCAATTACTAAGCTAACAATGTGAATTTTCTAGAATTTTCTGTGTCCATACAATAAATGTATATATAATGTTATTGTGCTACCAACGTATTCTTCAAAATATGTTCTTTTTTGTTGAGCAGAAAAAAAGAAAGTTCTTCCGGTTTGTAATGATATAAGAGTGAGTAAATGATGAAAGAATTTCCATTTTCGGTTAAACCATCCCATCGGCTTCTTAGTTTTGAAGAGAACCCTGCCAGCCTGGACCAGCAGGAACATTTATGTGTAAACTGGTCCTTTCAGCAGGGGGTCCCGGTACATTGATAATAATCCTACAATTGCTTAAATTGGCAGTTTGCGCCCACATTCAGCAAAGGAAAAAGTGTCGTCGTTCCAGGACTTAAACCACATTGAGCCTTGAAACAGCAGCTGATTCGTAGCACCTCTCCGGGCCCTAGCAGCCATCGCTGGCACTCCCCCACCACTCATACCAACACTCTATCCCACCTCACCACCTCCCGGGCCATCTGTCTGCTTATAACCCACTGAAGCACCTCACATAGCACATACACCTGTGCCTGCCACCTCCGATGGAGCGTCACGCGCCCAATCTGCACGTGTGATCCAATTACATTTCGGGAAGCTCTCGCGGCTTATAAAGCCGTTTCTTTGAAGTTGGTGAGGCTGGCTGTTTTTGTCAACATCACGCGGCCTGGAGATGATGTTTCCAGACAGGTCTGTGTTGGCAAACTTGTAGATCCCCCACCATACGTTCTGTTAACAGTTTGTAGCAGTTGGCATTTAGCAAAGTGGGCACAGGGCCACAGTTTGTCTTTCATCTGCACACACATTTTTTTCCCTCTCCGTAAAGGGCCGATGACGTAAAGAGGGCAAGAGAGAAAAGGCCTTGGGGCACCATCTTGCCATCATACTTCCTCCAGCAGAGAACTGGCAGGATGAGTTTTAGTCCAGAGAGAGAAGAGAGCAATTAAGGGAGCGGGAAGGAGAGCACGCTGTCCAGACGACTCGTTTTTTAAAGCCCCTGTTGTACATAGTTCATCTCGTTTTATTCTTTTTTCTCTTACAGATGGAGTTCGACTCTAGGGCCCTGATCATTTGACAGCGGTACATCATTCCCGATCACTGTGAGCCATCTGCCTACCTGACTGTTTTATCACATTCCGAACCGCCGGGATGCGGGTGCGTACGCCTTTGAATCTTATTACAACACATTAGACATTACCCATGGTCACGAAAACATCTGATCTGTTAAAATTTATGCTTGAGTAGTGTATTGCAGTTTTATATCAACATCTTGATCTACAGGGTTATAGATAATAGCATTCAGTTTTCATGTATAGTGTTGGGGATAGAAAACCAGATTCGTTTGAGAATCGGAATCGAAAGTCTAGGAATAAATGTAAATGTTGACGACAGTTTAATTATTTCAGCTACAGTTTAACCATGATGTAGTTAAGCTATGGCTATACAAATTGTGAAAAAATGAGAATGGTTGCTATGTGTATATGTACATAAAACCAATCAAATTCCAGGGAGATGTCGAAACCTTTCACTTGGAATCGAGAAGCACTGTTGCGTCCTCATTGCTGTGGTTTTAAATATCAAATCTAAATAAAAACAAAAAATTATATAAAAAATACAGTGACCATTCCAAGCAAACACTGTGGATTTGTTATTAATATTCTTAACAATTTGTGTAAGATATTTGTAACATTTTTGTAAAAAAAAAATAAGTTTTTGTACAAATAATTTAGAACTGAAAATAACTTGGTCATTTTTTCAACCACAAAAAATGTTGCCAGAACATTACAAAATGGTTTTAAAAATATTTATTTAATATAAATATAAATATAATTATTAATTTATTTAATGAAAAATGTTTTCTTTATTTTCAAAGTTTTAACTGTTGCTGGAAAGTTTCACAGTGCTTTTAATTAATTAATTAACTATTAAAGTAATAGAACATATTTGGGAATTATTTATATTTTTGCAAGCATTTCTGAAGTATGTATAATCATAAATCAACATTAACACATTGTGCTGACAGAAATAAAACCGTGCTAAAATAAGAAACTGGTAAATCCATTATTTTATTTTTTTGCAAAAATGTAATTAACCATACTAAACATTTAGTTTTTACGGATTTGACTCAATGGTTTAAAACAAAAATATTTTGTACTGGATGTTGCGACACAGGGTTTATTCAAAACTCTAACCCAGAAAATAACCCAACATTTTAGGAGTGTATATATTAAATTTGCATATATTTTTATGTTTTATAAAAACCATTGTGTGTGGGAATGTAGAACATTCATATCTTTGTGTATGAAATTGACAGTTTGTCCGTCTGTCACAGCCTCGCCATCTTCTGTGTTTGACTTCACATGACGTTCGCACGCAGTAAACACAGCGTGCGAGATCAGGGTGCGAGTTGCTTCTTTCCACATTTAAGAGTCAACAGCAATATTTTTGCATATTTCATTTTTCAAACCTTGGCAGGAAAAGAGGCCATAATTAGTCAGCATTAGTCATAAATGAATAATTGATCCCCATTTGAAATTTAGATGAGGTTGCGTTCGGTTCCCACACTGTGCCTCGCGAGGCTCCGGGCAACAAAAGGCCTGTCGCCAGAAAATAAATGTTTCAGTACTGCCAGTAGACGCCCCACGCCATTGTGGTAAGCAAAATTCAGCTTTTGTGTGGCCCGTCAACGCAGTCATTTTTATTTTTACCCAAACAAAGATGTCTATTTTGGGCCTGGAGAAGGATTTTCTGCCGTTTTGAATACCGTCCGACGGCGACTGTATATTAACCGCGATGTGAGAACGCTCTATTGATTTTCCAACTCTCTGAACTTCTGAACTGTTGAAAGGAGGACAACACTGACAGCTCGAAGGAAGAGTTCCCAGCTTCTCAATAAGCAAAAGTAAATGCAAGAAGCTATTAGACTTCAAGACATGGCAAAGATAAGACCCAAATATGCTTTCTTCAAGAAACGTCTCAGAGGGGCGAAACAATTATGGCAGCTGTCACCTGTCAGTTTCGTCCGTGCAGCCGTTTCCGAAGTTGTGCGGAATACCGCTAAGAATAAACGTGGCAGTAACCTTTCGGGGTTGCGCTCATGAACTGTTTTGATATGTTTCCAACACTCGAGATGAAGTGAAAATACGTGAAGGGAGAAAGAAGCAGACAGGGCCTAGCATCTGTGTCCTTTTAGCTGCTCGCTGCCTGGATATGATATATTTCCAGACTGCAGCTTTTCACAATTTGATAAGAGCTCCCATTTTGAATCCAAAAGGGATTTTTTGGGGGCGCTTGTCAGATAAAGGGCGCAGTTGTCATCCAACTTTGCGCCCCGGTGCCAACGACGTCTCTTTACGCTCCCTCTCGGATCTCGGATTCAGTCTCTGCTTTCCTCAATCTGTCATTGGTCTGCTAAAAGTGCTCCTTGGACTTCTCTCTGTGGCTGTACTTTATGATCTTTACCCTTTATGTGGCCAACACTGGCTTGTGATTGGTCGATGAGTGCTTCGTTCACAAGACCTGGAAGAAACATTCCGAAAAGTAAGATGAACGTTAAATGAATAGAGATCTCGTCTGTAGTGTGAGCAAAATAAATGACTGGCAGAATGATTTAACAGAATGTAAATAACGGCACAATCTTACGTCATATTATAGTGCTTAAGTAATAAAATGGTTTAAGGGCTCACACATAGTTAACATAAGAATGTCTACTGAAGTGCCTTATAATGTTTAGGTTTGTTTCATATGTTGACGTCAGTTTGACCAAATTTGATATTTGGGCGGTTTTATTATTTTATGATAAACCAATAATGTTAAGCTCAATGACGCAGAACAAAGTTTGTTAAATTTGTAAATTTGTTGACATTAGTTTTATTAATGATCTGGTTTGCTTCTTGTCTTTTTTCATGCCTTAAAAAAGTTGCATTTAATTCCTGACTCTTTAAGCCCCTCGGTGTACTCTGATTGGTGATGCGGTCTAGTCTAGTGTTATTGGTTAATTGAGCAGATATCGGACGGCACGTCATGGAAGTAACCGAATGACTACACTTCTGAACTTTTCTGTTGTCCCAGACATCAGATTTATGTTTAATACAATAACTCGCTTTATTATGAACTTTAGGATTTGTAACTAAACAGATTTTTACAGATACTAACACACACAAAGGAAATGTAAAATGAGTTTAAGAATCTTACGGGCACTTAAACAAATACATATATTTTTACCAGAAATATTTGATTTAATGAGATTTGTTTACTTTTTCACTTACATTTTCACAATATATTTATTTAATTTCAAAGCTTTTGAGTAAGTTTAAGAGTGCAGTTTGTTAAATTTAAATACACAAAAATTTGTTTAACTGTATGCTATCTCATATTTCATATTTGTCAAAACATTTCACATCTCAACTCTTTATCTGTGGAAATGAAGGATATTTGCTGTTATTTTCTACTTTAAGGCAATATGATATAGGAATTTTAGCTGGTAGTTTGTTTTGAAATTAAAAAAAAGATATTCAGGAATGTTGTGCTGCTTGTTGTCGCTTTGCTGATTACTTATTAATATTTATTATGAATATGAATATTTTCTATTTTAAAAATACGTCTTATATGTATCTTATATATTTATCTTTATCTATTAATTACTTTATCTATATATATATATATATATATATATATATATATATATATATATATATATATATATACAGAGTATATATATGTTCAGAATCCACTGGATGTAGTGGATGTGGTGATGAACTGTACAACACGGACATTTTATTGACCACTTGTCCATCAGTTACATCTTCAGAAGCGTTTATAATTTGTAATTTTAGTGGCATTAACAAACATGATGGCAAAACATATATGATATTTCTTCATCATCATTAATGTTCACCTCTCAGCTCTTGTAACTCTGGATATGAATGGTATTTGCCGTTATTTTCTAACATAAGCTGAGGCAACATGATAAAGGAACTTGGACCAGGTACCGGTCTCTTACCTCAATCAATAGTCTCATTCACTCAAAAGGTTGATATCATTAATAACCTATGACATCTCTTCATTGATGATAGACCAGTAAATGAAGACTGTTATTGTTCAATAATGAAACCTAGACTACATTCACTGTAGACAGCAGCTGATCAATAAACTCAGCTAAGCAGAATAAAACCTAGCCTAGACAATGAACTGATCTGGATGCAGCTTAAAAGCAAGACTTTTTGATGAAAAAACACGTTGACATAATATTCGACTTTTTAAATTTAAGATATATATATATTCGAATATTATTTATATATATTTATTTATGCACCTAATATTTTTTGTAATTTAGGTTTATCATGTTTCTTTAATTGTAAAATTGTATTTGAGAAATTGTCTCTACCCATGGTTCGATAATATATATATAAATAAATATATAAACAAACATATACGTGGTTACAGAAGCCTAAATAATACTTGTACATTTTAGAGAAATTAACTGTTGGATTTTTATTCAGTTATTTTAATATGTCCGACTAAAAAAATCTATTTTATGTTTCTTTAAAGATTTTATTAATTAATACAACTGTTTTTTGTGTGATGTCTACTAAGCTACATGAATTTCTTATTGTAGTTCATCTTTTTGAGTGACATTGTGTACAGTATAAAGATCTGAATGTAAAGATACTTTGCAGGCGGGTCACCTGGAAGAACGCTGGCCTATTTCCTTCTCAAAGAGTTGAATTTATATGATTGATTTAGAGAAATGATGACTTGGTTCATTCCAAAGGGGAAAAAGCCCAGGCTTGGGATGAGAGATTTCTTTTCTAGCTCCTCTGACAACACTGAAATATGGTTTGTACTGGTTAACCAAAAGGAACACATACATTTTCTACATTAGAAGAATTCCCATTATTTCTCCTTCAGCCATGAAAATCAATTCTGAAATGATTGCGTTCAGGGGAGATGGGAAAAATAGTTGTGTGCCTTTGGCCGGGCAGTGGATGGTGAGAGGTTTTTTTCCAGTGCTCTATATTTTTTTACAACACCATGGAGAGCATTTTGTGAGAAACGAACTTGTGCTTGTCCATTTCTTTCAATTTTTCTCCAAACCAGAAGACGGGGTCTCAGCTAGTTCCCCAGATGATCTTTATTCTCCTGGATGAAATGGGTTGGATTGGAGAATGCAGTGTGCCTCTCTATTATATTTGCATTTTTAGTGCTCCCATAATTACGTAGGTGTGTGGAATATTAATTGCATTTCCAGGATTAAGTTAAGCTCTCCATCGTCTCTCTTGAGTGACCCGGACCATTAAGATGCGTCATACAACACATAGTCCTATACTCTCCAGTGCTGAATCAAGACTTCGCCTGGGTTTCAGAAATATTACCATGGAGATGGTGTCTCTATTACACTCAAGTCCCTCTTGAACTAATCTGGCATTACTTCACTATTCCCATACAACAACTTTCTAAAAAATATGTAATTTAGTGGTATTGGAGAGTTCATACTTTTAAGAACGTACATGGATGTAAGAGACAGCTTGTGAATTGTATATTTTTTAGATACTAGACTGTTCTAGACGGTTAACAATGGTTAACTTTTAAACAAGGTGCTATTAGTTTACAATTACTTAGCTAAAATAAACTAACAATGAACAATATTCAATGCAGCAAACATTCATTTCAGCATTAACTTTTGCATTATTAAAATCTCAGTTAACATCAGTTAATGTTTCATGAGCTGACTTGAATAAATGTGAAGACATGAACTCACATTAGCAAGGATTAAAACATGCTGAAATCATAAACTGTTCATTATCATCTAATGTTAATTAATGCATTTACTAAGGTTAACTACTATAAGAAAGTGTTACCCGATTGTTTATTGTTCAGTTAGTTGGAGTAGTAGTCGGAAAATTGGGAGGAATTGTAAACTTGCACCATGCAAGAAATTATTCAATGACAAGTAAGTCAATAACATAATTTACACCACGTTCACTTGGTCACAGGTTTTTGTGGTTTATTTAGTTTATTCTACAACTTTATAGGTTTTCCGTATTTCCACATTTTTATGTTTTTAACGCATAAACTCTAACATCTAATTCCAAAAAACACAATATATTTTTGCACGTCAAGTATATGTATATATATATATATATTATTTTTGCTTTTTAAATGTTCTGATTTGGATTTTTAATAATTCAAATAGTAATTAGCATTCGATTACAAATTATAACTACGATTATTATTTGCGTGAATTTTACACATTTAGGCACTTACATTTAAGCATTTTACATTTGGGCATTTACACCTTAAAATAATTTGATTAAGAATTACATTTATGTAATTTATTGTGTATGAAATATATTTCCTCCATTAACATGTTTGTGAGTAGTTGACAAAAATACTGTACATGTGTCCTATGGTGTGACAACGAACTATACAAATATTATAAAAGAATTCCCATATATAAATTATAAATTAGCGTGATCTTTATTTTTTCCCATTTCCATTGTGTTTTCCATTTTGCCATTTGTGTTTATAGGGAATCTTGTCCTTCCCAAGATGTCGGCGATAGGAAATTCATAGGTTAATGTGATATCTATTCATGTCTGTGGTATTTATGACTAAAAAGCTGTGTCTGTAAAGAGATTGTAACAAAAATGACAGATTTTCAAAGTAGTATCTGATCTAGGAATGCTGGCGATGTATGTTGCTAATAATATAAGAGAGAAACGCTTAGATTTATGTTTCAAGGCAGTACGTCAAATTTGTGTCCGTATCTCATGTAGAGCGCTGATTTCTGCCTCCATGTTCTCGTATGATGTATGTACTCGAGGTGTGTGCGTGTGTGTGTGTGCGTGTGCGTGTGTGTGTGTGGAAATTAAAACGCCTGCTCTACATCTGTTTGAGTGCTTTACCACCATAGCTCATTCCAGATATATTCATCTGTTAAAGTGGCACGGAGTGACATCCACAAGGAGCCTTTGCGTCCTACCGAGAAGCGTGAATATAAATGAGGTGCTGCTGGCGGGGAGAGCGAGGAGACGGCGAGCATGAGCGAGAGACCCCCTGTACTTCGGTGGGACTACCACCTAAAAATATCTCATCTCAGATCGATTGGCACATTTCTTTAAATTACCCACAATCACTTGGAGAGAGGTGATTTGCAAATTTGAGGGGCCTGGATTTACATTCCACACAAGGGGAAGGGTTCCTGGAGACTGGGAGAGCTAATGTAATGCAGGTTTTCTGTGGTATTGGATGATGTCTGCAAGAGACAGCCAGTGCATTTGTGCGTGGGACCTGTCTTAACTGACCTCACGTCTCAGATGTGACTACACTGAATCGATTAAAAATGGATGAGGCCGTCTCTATACGGCTCATCACTCTCCCGGCAGAAAAGTGAGTTGGGCACATGGACCGTATCTGTCCGCATACACAAATGACAGATTTTCAAGAGCTCAGTGCTTAGATTTTTGGTGACACTTTACAGTAAGGTTCCATTTGGTTGCATTTGCATCGCTTATGAATTAGCTAATATGAACTATTACTATGAAATAAACAATATTAATGCCGCATTTATTATTGTGAGTTTATCTTAATTTAGCATTTCCTAATCCATCATTGAAATCGAATCTCCATTAACATTAATAACTGTATTGACTTGAACTTATGTTAACAAACATAGTACTAATACCTTATTTAACAGGGTTACAGATTTAATCATCTGTTATTCCGTTATTCTATAAAAATCCGTCATGTAGCTTTGATTTTATTTCACTATTTGCAAAAAACTGTGTTATAATTAAGTTTAAGTTGAATTTAATGTTTTTTTTTTATGTACACCCGATATATCAAAACAAATTAGAAAATAAATAAATAATAAACAAATAAGATAGAATAAGCGCGTTTAATACATGATTTCTTGTAGGTTGTACCCTTCTTATTAATGATATATTTTATGATTGTCTAAAACAGATTTCTTTTTTAACTTCTATAGAAATTTGCATAAACATCAGATAAATAAGCACCAAATACTGTCAGTTCTAGCGGGTACATTGAAAAAATATTTTGATGGAATTACTTAATTTTATAATCTACATGAACTCTGCATGATCAAATTAAGTTGTTTCCACACGAAAAAAAAGTTTTGTCAAAACAACCAAGTTTAATAATTCAGAACTGAAAAAATGTCTGATAAAATTGATTCCAACAACTATTTACAATAGATAATAAAAAATGTTTTATTTTCAGATCTTGATAATATCACAATATTTTAAAATAGCAACATACGTGTACGGTGTAGAAGCATGAGCTGAATGTACCAGTATACATCATACTGTATCATCTAAAGGGCAGAAAAACATTGAGCTCTACATGCATGCTCATTCATGATACATAATGGACAAAGCGCACAGTTTAACAAACCGTCTTCACACTTGTCTCACAAGAGCGCTGTTAGCATTTGTTCCTGTCCAAAAGCTGCCGAGTGCATTTGACAGTTGAAGTCTAAAAGTTTGGCGTGGCAGTGATGGGAACAAGGGAGGTCAGAAGAGAAGGCGGACTTCAGCTGTTTATCGATCAGATGGGAGTCGTACATCAGGGCCTGCAAATCATATTCACCAGTCTGGCAGCATTTACTCCCAGCGTCTCGGCGAGAGAAAAGCTGCTCAGCGTGTTGGCAAGCCGCTACAACTGAGCCCTGCACTTCAACAGATGAAGGCGAGACGCTGACAGTGATTAGTGTTGGGGGCTCAAGGCTTCTCCGCTTGACACCAAAGAAAAATTGATGGTATTACTTGTGAGGAAAAGCTTGCTTTTGAATAACACAAACGTTGAGAACAAAGCCCATCCGACAGCAGGCCTTAAAGGGTTAATTCTCTTGCTAATGAAAACTCTGCCAGTCTAATGTCATTCTGAACCTGTTGTTTGCTTTGTTTTGCAGTAAAAACAGAACATGTTTAATTTCTACCGTTAAAAATGGATTTGACTTTTGATAGAGGATGTTTTATAGGTTTAGTGGCCTTTTTTTTACGATTATAATGTTTTACAAAAACAGCCAAACAAAATAATATATAATACTTCATAGATGTTTCCTTCTTTTAAACCGCAAACAACACAGACTGCATATAAGCGTGATATGTATCAGTTATTACACAAAAGAAAAGCAGGAGCGATTTATTTTTGGTAAAGTTTAATAATACGCTTAAAAACATGTTCATTCTGAATAAATCATGGTTCAAATGAGGTTAAAGAGAAATGAATGACCTTACGCTTAAATAATGATAATAATTGTATTATCTAGGAATAGACAGAAGGCCTAAATCCAACGTGGAAGCTAATAACCGCTGAGCCCTTGATTTGTCTAGAAATATATCAGTAAGTTTACACTAAACTTACACTAAACATTGGAATTTGCAAAAATATCTTATGACTAAAATTGCTGTAATTAATCGACTTCGAACACCATCACAATGAAAATGTTGAAAATCGTACTAAAAGCACAGCCTTCTCCGCCATTGTAATGAAGCACTTTAAATGCAATTCACAGGACTTTAATGTAATAGAAATTCCCTTATTTTTGAACTGAACTTTTTTCATATTTTTACGTAAGCCCAGATGTTTTATATTGATGACTAAGCTTCAAATACATCCCATGGACATGAGCTGTACCCATATGGACCGGCCCACACATATCAACATGCATGATGAAGATCTCGTGCATTCGGTCCACAGAGCGCCCAGAGACAAGTTAATAATTCAGCCGCTGTCTTTTCCATCACTCGCAGGCGCTTTAATCAAATTATGACCTTGTAAAGCATGCGCTTGTCATTCGGGACCCGAGACTTTTTGCTAATGACTAATTAGCCCCATCACCTGTTCCTCCAAACTTCCATTAAAACCCAAACTGTGCTTAACCTGATGAAATAAACAAGAAAATATGAACAACCATCAATGACAAAACTTCTGAAAAGACATCAATCAATGTGAGAGTCATTTATATCAGAGAGTTGAGGTTTGTTTGGACTTGGAAAGCCACCCCTCATTGGGCAAGAGGACAGTAAGGATAAACACTAATGCTTCATTAGTTTAAGATCGTTCCCCTCCGAGGGGCAAGGAGTGGAAATCTCCTTTCAAATCCACAACCCTCGAAAAATGACCAACTCAGCAAAAAAGTTATTAGTAACAACTGTATTGATATTGTATAGTATCACTAATATTATTTTAATATTTGACTGATGGTAAAATATTATTTTTGTGTAATAAAATTTGTAAAATGTGTAAAAATTACAATATTATACCAAATGTACATAAAGGCCGTGAAATCCTCAGAGAACCAATTATTAGTTTTATTATTTACATTTTTGCTTTTTAACTTTTCTTCCTTTCTTCCAGATTTTTGAGATTGACACAGATTCTCTTCATGTACTACTCATAGGACAAAAAATATACGTTCCCTGTACTAAATATAATCAAAATATGTGCTAAATATATGTTTGACACATTAAAGCTCAATGAAATATTTATATAAAGGACATTTTGTTTTAACTTTACATTTAATAATTTTACATTTACCGAGGCCATGAATTTAAGCTAAATCCAATCAGTAAAATCTTGCCTTTAAATGTGATATTTGAATATATTTTATATTTAAAGGCGCTTTGAAAATATAAAAAATAACGGAAAAAAACACCAGAAAATAAATGTATTTTTACAAAAATATTTGTAAATGGTAATATACCGTTTTTGTATATTTGTAAATATATTCAACATATATAAAATAGAAGAAAAAAAACTGAAGTCATCTCTAGATTCGTCTTCTTGGAACTTTGTTGAGAAGGGGCTGAAATACAAATTAAAACTGAAATATATAGAGCTAAATTGTATACATGTATAGACCATGTGCATTTAATGTATAGCGAGGAGCAGTTTGACATTTTGTTCCGTGAGATAAAATACAAGTTTCAGGTCACATTATGGGATGTAGATGATGACTGAATTTTCACTTTAGAGTAAATGATCTGTGGATGGTGCACGGCTCGCTTGAAATGGACCAATTGAAACATGTCTACTGGAGTATTTTAGATCTACTTTTTGATAGTTATCATAACTTAATTTTCATAAAACATCTCGTAGGAGAAAAAACAAGATAGATCCACATTTATTTTTCGGCTCTACTCCCATCTCCAAAACTCATTGGGGTCTATTTATGTTCCTCGTGTTTCTCTTGATACATGAAAGAAACACCTCTGGGAAGTCTCTTGAGCCGTGAACCTCTGAGCGATGCTGTTTCTACCCCTCGGTTGCATTTGAAATGAACTTGTCTAAAAAATGTGTGTGGGCACTTGTCAGTTTTAATGGCCGCGATGGTTCTGCCTGTGACAGAACTACGCTCATCAATACAGCGACACTGAATATTGTAGCCTTTCCCACTCGCATGTAATAAGTGTAACACGTCTGCAAATGAGAGTAACCGAGACGCTACAGATGTGCCGGTTGGCACTAAGCATCCGAGCCGTCGGGGCGATTCATTAAGGCTTTTATTTTACAGACACTCTCTGGCTCTCTTGGGGCTCCTGAGCATCTGCCCTCAGCATTAGACTGAGAGGAGTGCAAGTTAGAGAGATAGCTAATAGGAAGAGATAAAAAGAAAACAAAGGGGATTACCTTGAACAATCCGTGAAGAAAAAAGTGAATGTGTGAAGAGAAGGCCAGACAACAAAAACAGAGTTTTGAAAGATGAATAAAGGTTCTTTTTCTAAAGGTCACGTCAGGACGCTTTCTCTTTGATGGATACAGCCTCATGTATAAAACCTTGTGTAGATTTTTATAGTTATTTTTTGTTATTCCCTATATGTGCATTGATAAGTGCACACGTGCATACATTTCACCACCACAAAATTCATGTCAGCTCGGTTAAGCTGGCATGATATTTATTCATCCATTTGTCTTCATATTAAGATGTTCTAAAATCAGAATAAACTTTTATCTGTCGTTTAGTAGGAATATTTTAGTTTCAAAAATAGGGTTCCAAATGGTTCAGATTTTTATTATGAATTTTAGAATGTTTTCATCCCAACGTTTCGTCAAAAGGGAACCAACCCAGCTAAGGGGTCCCCAGAAAATCCTAAAGAAATAAAAAGATAAATTTAAAATTGTTAACATACACATTATTTTGTTTTAAATAAAATGGTCACTACGGTAACATTTATGATAGAAGAAAATAAACTTGAATTGTTTCTCTTCAGGATCTTACAACCAACTTTTATCGTATTACAGAAAAATATTGAATATTATATTTCATACATCTTTGCATATGCTTACACTTTATTTTAAATGTTACATTATTTAAATGCTTCTTTATAAAATATAATGTTAAATACTGCATATTACTTAAGTTTGGGGTCTTCACAAAGGTCCTTCATATTCGGGGGTCGCTGGCATCGTAAAGTTTAAAAACCCCTCGGTTAAAATAATCCTGAATTTCCCATACCGTTAGATTTCAGACTAGACACCATTACCTTTTAAAAAGAGAGAGGAACCACATGCCCAACATCTTCCTGATGGACTTAAAGGTGTCTGCAAACTTCAGGGCACATCTGCAGGCCTTTAAACGCATTGAAGACATGAACTAAAACATTTGAAACGCTCTTTTTCTTCTGACGTCAAGCATATCGAAATGGAATAGTTTCCACATCTTTGATGTAGAGTTCTGCATTGTTTCTCAGGTAAATGCAATCGATACTCAACTGAGTGCTTCAGTTTGTACCTGTAACAGTTGCCGTGGCACTGCTCCAGTTCTTCATTGAGCGTGATGAATTGAGGTCTCCAGTGTCCCAAATGAAGACACCCAGCCTCCTCCGCCATAGTAATGAAGCACTTCAGAATAATGTGGCCAAACCCAATGGAGGTTGCATTAAATTTGATCTCATTCAATTTTGTTAAACTATCTGCCAGGCTTGCAAGGACAATAGCTGTCTTGTATAAATCATGGTCTTAAAGGGCACATGGGGGTTGTTCCTGGGGTAAAAAATAAATAAATATAGGCAAGCGAATGACAACAAACCGAACACAGTGTTCGAATAGCCAATGAGTAAAGGTTGGATATGCGGATGAGTATTCAGAACCTGTTGTGCCAGTTGAATTCTGCTTGCTGTTTTTTCAGACCTCCTTAAGAATGGACTGAATTAGATGAAGTTAGGTGTGTAGTAGGAATATATTAGCAGGCATGTCTTCATCCATCGTGGTTGATGTTGTGTTGCTGGTTATCAATCCTCACTTAATATTCCCCACCGACTCACTTCTCCAGCGCTCTTAACTGTGATAATCCACCTTATACTAATAAGATGACATGTCGTGTGGACAGAATTTCAAATGAAGATTCCCAGGGCTGAGAACTGACTGCAGGCTATGGATACGAGCGAGGTGGTAGGTCATTATAATGCCCGGACCGCTCCGAAGCATCATTACTTTAAAGAGCCGTGAAGATTAACTTTTACAATTAACCTTTATTTATCACAGACACACACCTACAGCCGGGTCAAACTGGCCATTTTAAAGCATTAACATGGAGCATATTTTATTATGAGAATACTTGATATTTAAATATGAGGATTTTATTCTCTACCGGCAACCAATTAATTATGCTAGATGTTTGCTTTTTTTGTGGTGTCAGTATTAAAGGGTTTGTTCCCCCGAGATAAAAAAGGATATCATGAATTAATACCCCTCAAGTTGTTCCAAATTCTTTTTTTCCTGTTGAACACGAAATCAGATATTTGAAAGAATGTTTGCAATTGAGTTTTCACTGTCACCCTTAAAGACAGAGTTTCTCCGAATTGAACCCCATTGACTTGACCATAGTCATTTTGATTCTTACTTTAACGAGTCAATAGAAACCAATGTTTGTGTGAGTAGAATATTTTCCCAAAGTAGAAAAATGGCTCACAACAAATTGTTAGCCTACAATCTTCAAAATATCTTCCTTTAGGTTTATTTTTTTCTATTATGGTAGTCAGTGTTGCCGCAATCATCTCAATTAGGTGAGTAAGACAGAATGGTAATTTATGAGTAAATCATGCTTTTACTTCCATTGTAAAAAATGAAATGACAGTCAAAGTTGCCCGAGAAAAGTCTGTTTCCCTACATTCTTCAAAATACCTGCCTTTCAGAAGAAACCTTCCATTTCAGAATAAAACATTCATATATTTCTTGTACTGTGGTAGTTGTAGTCATTGGTGCCCCAGAGATTTAAATTGGTTATGTAAGACAGAATTTCTATTTTTTGGTAACTATCCTTTAATTATCAATGATGGATAAAATAAAATGACAGTCAAAGCTTCCCGTAAAACAGTCTGTTTCCATGCATTCTTCAAAATATCTTCCTTTGTGTTCAACAGAACAAAGAAAATGATGAAAAAAATTATACTAGTCAATAGTGCCCAAGAAATCCTCAATGTGACCCATTATACATTTCTTCCACTAACAATCGCTGTAAATGTATGTTTTTCTGACTGCGCTCTGTGATAAACATACAGCCCTGAAAATGCTTTCCTATGTGGCAAACAAAATGATCACACATTGCAGAGCAATCTACAGATCCTGTGGTCCTAATCACTCTGTCGATAGCCTTTCCAGTGTGCAGGTGTGCTGTTACAGATGGTTTTATGAAGATCCATTAAAAATAATTTAGCTCATCGCTGGGCCCAGGAGGGACTCATTGGCTCACACGAGCACTACCAGAGAGACACTCCTCCCCTCTGCAATACTATCAGACATTGCCATGGGAACAGTTAGGTGCCTGATACTATACGGTCTAGACAGAAGAGTGGATGTCTACATATTATATATGCAATACATGGGATGAAGTTTTCAGATACAGTTAGATCCCATTAGGTGTCATTTTCTTGTGATTTTTGGAGTTGGTTCAAAGGACGTTGGACTTGTGGCATATAGCAAAATGTTTCATAATTCTTTCTGTGAAGCAAATACATGTATTTGTACTTAAATAGATGGTTAAGTCCAAAATTCTATTTTTATTTAGTACGACGTTCTTCTTCAAAACACTAAAACTGATATTTAGAAAAAAATGTGTAACCAAAATGTGTATTTTGAGATATAAAGGACAGCAAAAGGGTCTTGGGTAATTCTCTCTACCATTTTTTATTTTCCCACAATGGGATTCAGTTGGGTCAGAAAAGTTTTCGGTGACAAGCATTCATCCATATATATTTATTTTTGTTCATTAATATCATAAATTAAACTAGAAACTGAGTAATTTATGACAGAATTGCTGTATTTAGTTATTCCTTTAATGTTCTGCCTATGAACACATTAAAAACACATTTTTTCATTCATCCATACCGTTAAAATCTCCAAATGAAATGGCGTGTACAGGTGAGTATAGTATGTAGGGAGCGGTGTAGATTTTGTCAGAGATTGCACAAACTTAAAGGTTAAGGGAAGCCGCAGTGATGCTGGCTTATCTCAATCCCTCCGGCATCCGATCTGGAGAGAAGGCAAATATTTTCCGGCAAACAGAAGTGACTAGCAGATCGCTGGGTTTCTTGTTTTTCGCTTCTTTAACTAAATCTCACTTTGAAAAACCTAAGCAGCTTTGGGGCCCATTTGTTTCGAGTATTTTGGTTTTGTGCCAGTACATATGACGTCGCGCGAATTATGTTTAGAGGCATTAGTCAAATGGTGACCTCTACATTCATTGTCTAATGCTAGACATAACCCACAAAGCAGCATTATTTCTATGCATGTCAGAGCTTTTCCAAATGGCAAGCGGGCATGAGAGCAAATTTCTCTTCCAAATCCTGCCTCATTCTAGATGAGCTTCTCTCAGCAACAGATGCCACGGCACACTTGCTAAACCACCGCGCTGAAGTCCCATAATTAATCTCCTATTACTCTCCTCGGCTCTCGATCACGCAGGTAATCACACAAAAATGTCATATTTGTGCAGGTATTTACACAAACTGTGGTATGCCAACCTCTACACACGAACGGGATACTGATGACCTCAGTTTCTACATGAAGAATATACTTTTTATGATACGGTGCCTACTAGAAACATCTTGCATGCATGCACGTTTACCATTCATGATTCGAATAACCGTAGTTTATGAAATCATTTGTTTAATTTTTGGGATTGATTTGATTGATTGTCTTCATACAATGTTATACAGTAGATCCTCAGTCTGGTTCGGTTGAGATCATGAGACAATTCTTACAATGTCAAAGGTGTCCAAATTTGTTCATAAAATCATTGGCAGAAATAATGTATGCCCAAGGATATTTGACATTGTGACCTTGATTGTAATGCATTAATAAATATGCATCAATGTATGCATGACGCCATTGCTTTGAAAACATTTCAGAGGGCTTGACATAAACACACACACAACCCATGCATAAAGATCATACAACGATGGCTCTTGTCAACAGGATCAACAAAATATTGATAACTGCTGAAAATGTCAATGTATGCCTGATTACCATTATTCCTGTTCTTGTATTTGTGTGTATTACTATATTCTTTGCGCACATAACTAATTACATTCACTTTGCTTTTAAAATAAATATATTTTACAGTTCATTACAGTTCTCAATGACTAAAATAAAACAAAAGCCCATTATTTACAGTCGTATCTGCTGAGACACTGTAAAAAATTATTGTTGGAATTACTTACGTTTTTAAAATAACTCTTTCAAATTTAAAGCCAAAAACATGATCGATACCGATGATTGGCTGAAATATTGGTTCATCTCTATTGTAGACTCTATTCTGGACAAGAGGCTTCTTATTTTATATCAAAAAATGTATAATTGAAAAAACAGTTCACCTAAAATACACTCTTGAATAGAATGTTTTAATTGTGTATTAATTTGTACTAAGTTGTATTAAAGTACCACAAAATGGGTTGAGTTTAAAAATATAAATGGATTTGTGTGTGTTGGCTGTCCTCTTGCCATCTGAGACACACAAGAACCAAAACCAATTAAATCAAAGATCCACAAAACATCGTTCGTCCAGCTGAATGCAGTCAGGCTTTAGAAACGAGAATGTTCATTTTTGATTGAAATAACCCTAAAGACTATTTGTAAATGTAAAATTATTATACATTAATTATGTGTCCGGCCCTTTAAGACTCCTTTTTTTTTGCACATTTTGGAGTCAAGTTCCACTACATTCATTCTAAATGTATTTGAAATCCTCCGAGATCCTGCATGTCTGTTGGATCCGTCTGTCAGATTAGTTACATTACTGATGGCAGACTGAAAACTGAGTCCTAGAGACGGTCAGAAACGGGACGATCTCTTTAAATCGACAATCTTAGATGTTTGCTTTGAGAAGTGGATAGAATCAGACCTTTTTCCATTTATCTCCATTCCCATTTTTTTCCAACATTGAATGGATCTGAAATTAGAAAAAGCATTGAAAAACAGAAATTAGTTTGCTGAATTTCATGTTGGGAATGGCAGCGTTCGTGCTGTAGGTAGGTCAAAAGCTTAAATGATTCATAGAAGAATATTTGTGCTTCACTAACTCATGCGTAGACGCTCTCCAGCGCATGTGTCCTTATGTCTAAACACAACTCTAGTTGTCAATCTAAACCAAATGTTGTGCGCAGCTCATCAGCAAATAACCGCCACTCATTCCCTCATCTCTCGCAGATAAGCCGAGAGCCCTTGAATTAAGTCAGTCATTTGGTCGTAACAAATTAATTAAAAGAATAATTAAATCATTAACATATTAAATATAGCAATTAGAAATCGTGTTTTACATGAGCGAATCTGAGTGATTTTGATGGGGGCGAATGAAGAGAGCAATTGAGTGTGCCAGCCCAGCACACTATTTAGTTAGCCTTTAGGTTTTTCTCTGTTTTTCTCTTTCATCTCTCTTTTAAGATGGCACGCACCCCCTTACCAGCCGGAATTATCCTGCACATACTGTGAAATTTCCCAGATTTGATGAAAAACAAATCCAACATTCCCAGAGTAAATTCTGTTATCAATGCATGCTTTTCATCATAAAGACGAGAACGTGTTTGGCGGCATGTCTTGATCACCCGTGTTTGATTGGCTGGTATATGGACGGTCTTAGCTTGTATTTTAATGCATTCTTAAAACATTTCGACATAGAAGAATTGTGCATGTGCAATACTGAGAACAAATCAGTTTAAATATATAACCAAAGTATTGTGTTACATAAATAATAGAATGAAACATTTTAGGACGCAATTGAATCATCTTTTTTTACCAACAACTGACCCCATGAGTTCATTCAATATATGAACATGTGCATTGATTTTTCTTTATAAAGCTTTTTTATTGGGGTTGTCCTGATACCATAAAGTACAATACCAGATGAAGAATCATGATTCCAAATAGTATGACGGTGTACTATTTTTACAATTCAGAGAAACTGGATACTACAGTATACTGTAGTATACTGTTTAATATAACTCTATTACCATACATATTTAATGTACACTTTTGAGTTTTGTACTAATAACTAAAAGAATAACTTGTAGGAAACTGTAGGTATGTATACCTTAATATTCACCCTGTATGGATAAAAGTGTATGCCACATGAATAAATGTTAATGTACAATAGTTAGGCTGAAAAATACTTATATGAAATTTTCAATAGTGAATACTGATGTACACAAAACCTTTATACATGGAAACCAATTCAAAGCTTTGGCACGTAATTTATCCAACAATGTTTAAAAGTAAAATAGGCTTGGATGTGGGAAGAATATTCTGAGTCTGTGAATCTTTACCTTAATGGTTCAAAAAATATAAAATGCATCTTGTGATATTAAACACTAACTTATTAAGGAGAGAAACACTCCAAAAGACTTATTGTTAATTGTTAATGCACATTTTGAATTATTATTTGAAGCTTTAGTGTAGCATCACGATACTATCGTGGCGCCGGCACAGTGTTGCCGTTCATTTCCTACATTGCCACATGGTCTGTTCTACCACAGCATGATCTTCTTTGGAGTCTTTTTAAAAGTGTGAAATTGATATATTTTTCAGTGACTGCTAGCTTTCACATCACAGCTCAGGTTAGTCATTACTGAAGAGTTTGGGACTGTCATTGAGACAAATGGGAATGTTGAAGCAGAGCTTCACCGAATATTAGACATTGGCGTAAAAGAACAACACAGGGGCACATTGATAGAGGGTTTCAACTCATGTTTGGGTAACAATAAGCAGGCGTAGCTTCATTTCCAAGCTGAAAAACAATAGAAAAAGTATTGGAAATGTCTTGTGTTTAATGGGAACTATAATCGTGTCTAACGGTATGTGATGGATTCTATTGGTAGGATGTAAAATCTACTACTCTTGAAAAACGACTAGTTTACTATGGTGTATCAATGGGCTGGTTTCTATTTTTATTGAGTTTAACCAAGTTGTTAGTTTGGTTAGTCCGGTTCTATAGAACACAATATGGGACCGGATATCTTACATTGCCTGGATTGTCAACATGTGTTTAGAGGTAAACAAACATTCAAGGTGGATCACTTTCTGTTTTAATCCTCGGCTTTTCCTTGCCATCGAGCATTGCCACTGTGTACTAAGTTCATCCAAACACAAGACACTCGGTGCACTTGTACTGCCATAGAAAACATAACAGGGTCACCAAAATGTGCACAGACGTTCACTTGTGTTCAAAGAGGAGTCAAGCAGGTCTGGCGTGGCTCCTCGCCGTTTCATGTAAGTGGACTGCCAATGATCTTCCTCGACTGAGGGGCCGTTAAATAATGGAGGGTGCCAAGAAGCACTGGCGCGTTGACTTTAGAATGGGTCCCTGGAGGCGGGCGATCGCGTGTGTGCTTGTGTGGGATAGGAATGACCGTCCTAAGGCAGGGCGTATGGCTCATTGGTCCTTGCCGCACGCATACGAGTGGAATTGACCAGTTAATTGTCTGTTTATCATTTCAGAAGAATCCGCAGAGGCCGTGACTTCCCGTTGCCCTACGTCCATTGTCTATATTCTTTTTATTCTTCTCTGCTTTTTGCTGTCAGTTGCTTTCCTTCTTATCTCTCTGAACACCAGAGGTTATCAATGTTATCTGGCAGAAATTACAGCTGACATCGGAGACTTCAGAAGCGACTTTGCTTGGTAAAATAATGTTCCGGCTTCAATACAAGCTAAGCTCAACCGAAAGTTTTAACTTGACAGGTTACTTTTTAGTTAATATCAAAAGCAGAATTTTTGGAGCATGCTTATTTTTACTATAAAATAGTAGCCAAGAGTGATTTTTTAAAGAATTTAAAGAAATTGCTTTAAATGTTCTATAAGGTAATACACTGAAATATGTAACGTTTTAGAGTATTAATTGAACAAAATTGTATGGCAAAATGTGCACTTGGTAAAGTGCGTTTTCTTCAAATAAATGATAAAAAAAGTTTGTGAGAAATAAAGTTTATATTGACTAAAATGTTATCTTTATTCCCAGTATATCTGTTGATTATTTTCCGTTTTAATAATTTGTAGCTATTCCTCTTGGCCATGACGAACTTCAAATATCTTTCCATGCCTGATTTTTCAGGAATATAAAACTGTATATCATTTATAATAACATTAAAAAGTAAAATATTTATAACATCTTTAATATTATTTTTTAAACAAATCTAAATATCACTTTGGCCATATGTTTACATTGAAATTAAATGGATGGACAATGTTCAGAAAATAACAATTTAAAGTGAAAACACATTCAGAAATAAAAATGGTGACTTCGTGTACTCACCCTCTTGTCATTTCAAACATAATTTCTGAATTATTTGCTTTCTTCCGCAGAACAAAAAAGAAGATATTTTAAAGAATGTTGGTACAGAATATGTATAACCAATCAACCAATAACCAACTTCCTTCAGAATATCTTCTTTTGTGTTCCCTCGACAACATACAGGTAAATGACAATTCCAAACTACAATAGATTAGTAAATGATCACAGATTTTTATTTCTGGGTAAACCATCACTTTATATTAATGCTTTTCTGTTGTGGTTCCCAAAAGACTGGAATGCACAACACATGTCACTATAATGCTGTTTTAATGGTTATTTCATTTTTTCCCAGTCCTTGTTCACCATAAATTGTTCTTGTATGGAAAACAGCACGAGATGAGAGTGAGCAAATAACTACAGGATTTTTGGTGTGAACTATTCCTTTAAGCAGTCGCAAACGCAGCAGGTCTATAGTAAACTGTATATTGGTTCTCAGTAAGCATTAACTTTAATCCCAAAAGCATTACCTCCATGTTTCCAATCCCCTCCCCAGATATGTGCCCTTTGATGCTGAATTGCTGTGTTAAGCAGTAACAGACACCCAGGAGAGGTGGGGAGAGGTCAAAACTTCAAGAGGTGACCACTTTAAAACTCACGGAAAGATTTCAAAGACCATCACACGAACCGTCTAAATCTGGAGCTGTGGACGTTTATCGATTTAGGGTTAAATCCTGACAAGCTAGAATAGAATCACAGTTGTGTTTTTGTTTTTTGATACATTAATAAAATATCCCAGCGATTCCACGAGAAGCGTCGAAATAAACAAATGGATTTTGGGATTGAAACTGCATTGATGTGACTTCAATTGAAGAACGATATTGCCAAGTAAATAAAAAGCATTTGAGGAATGAAACTCTAAATTTAGTTTCTACTTCACATTGCCCAGAGGAAATAAGACATGTTGGAGTTACAAACACTTAATGTTTTTAAATTAAAGAGGAAACCCGGGGTGCCGACCTAATGTGCTGGCAAATTTGCTTATAAACTGCAGCATCACATATGTTGTCAATGGCTTCACTTGGCTCGCTGCAATCCTTTTTATGTCTATTCTTAGCTGTTATGAAATAGAAACAGAAGGCTACATCTAACAAAAGACACAAAGTGTCTAAGGCCATAACATCTCCAACGCACTGGGCTGGAAAAGGTTCCATACTCGATAAAATCAAAAGGCTATTTTTCTACACCATGGCATGAGAATGATCTTTCTCATTGATCCATGTTTGAAATATTTCTAGACTCATTGATTTTATGGTGTATATTCCAGGAAGAAGTAAAACGGGACTGAGTGTTCGTGTGTATTCTATGTACATGGGTCCAGTTGTGAACGCGTGTGTTAAAGTGAGATTCCAGTTTAAGATGAAGAAAACTTTCTTCAAAGGGTTTGGCTTTTTGATGAAATACACTAACGTATATGTTAACCTCATTGTTTTCTTAGAAAATAAGCTTAATTAAGCGTAAAAACGTGTTTGCACATAAAAACACCCATTTTCTCTAACCAGAGGCTGGTTTTTATGACTCTTCAGCGAAGACTTGGAATTTAAAGGAATGTTGTTGGATTATAAGTAAATAGCACGGCAACATAAAAATAAAGTCTTTATTGTCCATAAACCTTATAAACCTAGTTCTTGGTTAGGAAACCGATTTTCCTATAAGTTCATCTGTGGGTTGATTTAGTTACCCATTCAAAAGAAAAATCACTTCTGGTCATGTCTTTTTTATGTCTTTAAGCAGTATTTGAAGTCAAACAGGATGCAGATGGAAAATTTTGTATTAAAAGATTTTAATATAAATCTTTTTTTGCCAATTTTACATACGCACATGCACGCAAAAACACACGCACACAAATGCATGTGAATATATGAATAATAAATAGATATAAAAATAACATATATTTAAATAATGTATTTATATACACAAGTGTGTGCGTGTTTAAATTAAGCAGGAAATGAGTTCACATTGAATTCCTTAATATTTTAATACTTAAAAACTGTATCCATTTTTTCAGTTATATTATAACCTAATTATATATATTTATATGCTTTATTTACAGTTCAATTTATATTTATCAACAGTTGATAAATGTTTTATTATTTATCAAACTACAGTTTGCAATTTATTATTTTAAAATCATTATCTTACATAATGTTAAAAAATATAAAAACAATGGAAGAACAGGGTAATAAAAACAATATTTTAGCTGTACTGTATAAATGTTTTGACTACATTTTTTTCTCTCCTAAGCATAGATAATAGAAATGAGGATATGATCCATCAAAACCCCAGGTTATGAGACAGCAACATCTGAACTATAAAAAATATTGTCTGGGTGGACTGGGTGTTAGTGTCGTCTAACATTTAAATGCAATTAAACAAATAAATATCAGACATTTTGATTAAAAAATCCCCTGAAAGCTGTGTATGCATATGAACATTTTCCAGTGGTTTATCCGAACCTAATCGTTGAAATCATTATAATTATTTGAAGACGGCTGTGATGACCGAACAACTTTGTGTGCTACATTAGTAGAGAATATAAGAAGACGGTAATCCTTTAATCGAATCTCTCTTTATACATGGGTGGCATCTTATTTGCTAAGTAAAAAGAATTAATTCTCCTTACGTTGCACATCTGAAAAGAGATCTCTCAAGAATGCTGCATACATTGTGTTTATTATCCTGAATCGTGGTATTTTACAGAATAAACCTTATCGGATTTTTTTAAGCAACAACATTGAACATCAAATGAATATTTACACTTGATGGCATGTTCTCGTCCTTCTCTTAACATGCATTTTTTGAAAACTTTGACCCTTAGGCCAACAGTGTGAGTAAAAACAAAAGAAAAAAGTTAAAACACTGGGAGATCATTTCAGAGCAGAAGATTGCTTTGGGTCGCAGTAATGCATCTGCTGGCTTGGGAGGGTGACAAATCAATGTTTGCTGTCAAAGTGGTCGGATAAGACATAGAAATTGTTATTTGTACAAATATAACAGTTTCTATATAAACCCCAAGTGAAGCTTTGTATTCTGGTTGGCCTTAGCTCACTCCTGTATGCCTTTTTTTCTTCAGCAGAACACAAAAGTAGACATTTTGAAGACAACCGGACAACATGGTGTCCATTCACTTGCATCGGTTTTGTGCCAACAGCATTTGGTCACCAACATTCTTCCAAATGTCTTCTTTGTGCTTTGGCTGATTATGAGGCTTGTAAATCTGATTCATATGATGTGATTCATAGGTTTGTTAATGAATAGCTGTAATGTCACGGAGACGAAATCAGATAAACATACAGATGCAATTCAATCCATGTTTTTCACAAATTTGCATTGTTGTAAAGCCGATGGAAATCATATCCAAGTCATGATTCTCAAAAACGACAAATGTGTCATTTATGTCTGATTCTCTTGTCTTTTTAAACCTGCATGGCTTCTCTTGCATTACACAGAAAAAGATACTTTGAAAAATGTCGATAGACGAACAACAGAGGTGGCCGTTCACTTGCAATAGATTGGGCCCATACAAAGGTGACCAACAGTTTCTGATATCTCAATCAATCCGGTTTAAAATTAAAGTAAAGGATGAGTTAATTCATTTTGGGGTTAACTATCATTTGAAGTATTGCAGTGTCTTGATAAAACATTTGACTAGTGTGCCATCATCAGGTATTATTGACTTTTGCATTTAATATGAAAGATAATCAAACAACCTCGGCGCCGAAAATCCCATCAGGCCTTAAATAAAAGCCTTCCGGCGGTCGTCTTCAGCACAGCTTACATCTAACAATTTCCATCACTGCCCGAGAAACGCAGAAATCCGTGGGTTGAACTTTTCACACGGTGGAAAATGAATAATTCCAAGCAATACTTTTCGACGCCCGAACTATGAAATATTAGAACGCGGAGAGGCTTTTATGATAACAGACCCGTCTTAGCGGTTTCAAATATTACCTTTCCTGGAGCGGGAGGGGTACAGGTTTACACATGGCTAGGATTTAACAAGAACAATGGCATAATACATTTCTCTAAACACAAGCCTTGTATACGCTTGTCAAATTCTCTCTGGTAATTTGACATCACACAAGCTCGGCTGCGTAAAAGAATCAAAGTGGAATCTGTCGCGGGTGAAAGTCTATTTACAAATAAAACATGAGTGATGAATACTAAACCGCCCGCATTTTTCCCATCGTCGGTGTGAGACGACGAACTCAAGCCGGAGTCTGAGCAAGAAGACGGAGAGAAGAGACATGCAGCTGGTAACAAAGAAAAGAAATACAAGCAATATGAAGCTTTTATAGTTGCTAATAAGCCCCTCAAGGCACTAGAACTGTACAACCTTCCGCTTTACAACCGACGATGGGCTGAACGCAACGGCTCCGCAGGGAATTTTAGCCGGAGAATATTTCCTGTCATGTTAATATTGGCCTGTATATTTGATGCCGAGTTGTTCTTCCAGGTTCTTCTCCGTGATCATTTGTGTGATGAAGGGAGCACATTCCTCTCACGGAGAGAATAACATCTGACTGGCATTCTAACGAGCGGCTCTAGACGTTGACGGTGTTGTCCCTGAGTGTACATCCTCTCCGCTGATGTCTAAATCATATCATGTCAGGCACGTGTCAGCGTTCTGCTCCGCTCATACTGTGACATGAGGCGCTACGGATCTCTGCGTCTGTCTTTTAAAACACAAGACTTACATCCTTAAAACATATTAACTCACACTAATCTGTGTCCAGCAAAAACGCATTACCTTTGCAGGTATTTCAGATTGAGTTCGAGAAGACTTTTGTGAGAATGGATCACTTGAATTTGTATGATGTTTACCGTATAACTGTAGAGAAGTCACCGAATCAGATCCAGATATCTCTGATTCTATAGAGATTTTCATAGTTTGGCCTTTTAGAAAAGTAGCTTTGCAGTAAAACATTTATGATGGCACATGCGGTACATGCTATTGTTGTTATAGTAACTGTGTAAATATGATCTTATAAGCATATTAGCTATTTACATTTAGTCATTTAGCAGACGCTTTCATCCAAAGCGACTTACAATAGTCGAGGAGACAATGAAGCGGTAAATAGCCGATACAACAATAGGTCAACAAGTGCTACAACAATTCTCCCGAGTTACGCAGAGAGTGAAGTTACAAAAGAAGGTTTTTTTTTTTTTTTGATAGAGTGAGTAGTTAGAAAAGAAGTGAGTTAGTGAGTTAGGTGTAGCCGGAAAAGATGAGTTTTTAGGAGTTTTTTAAAGATAGAGACCGAGTCTGACAAGCGTGAAGCCAGAGGCAGATCGTTCCACCATTTAATGATATAATGATGTAAACTAAATAAAACGAATTGTCTGAACAGTGAGAAATGGGAAAATAATGAGGAAGGCACACTCTAAAATAGTTTTTCATAAAACAAAAAAAAGAGATCATTTTAAAGCTTTGAAATTATTAAATATACTGTATTTGGATTATATGCATGTAAAAAAAATCAATTTGATTGACTAAAATATTTCTTATATAGTTTACAAAAAAAATTAGGTGGAAATTGATTTGTATGTTTTTAATTACATAAAATTAAAAAATATTAGTACATTTGGAGGAATTAACTCTTGGATTTAAAATTAATTCTTTTTCTTTTTTTCATATCCCAATTCAAAAGATTTTACTAAATGAAAATAACCTTCATTTACCAAGCCATATTTAGTTTTTTAAGAGTGTGAATTTGTCTTAAATTGCATAGTAATAACATTAAAAAAGAATATTTTATAAATAATAAAAAAAAAATAATCTAATATCAATTGTACTACAACTTTGGTTGGCAAGGTATATATTGCAGATGGAAATCACCTTTATCAAAGTTGCTCCATCATTTGCTATTGATTAAAATTTGGATCTTTTTATTGGAAATTTATTTCCTCAGTTGCAGCCATAATGTGCGTTGCATGAATGATATTGTCTTTATGTAATATCTTAACATATGTTTTGATTATTAAAATACAAGAAGTTGATTATAATTTGTGATATGATAAGTAATATTTATGTGTACATACTAATTCCCCAAAGAAAACATGTCGGAGACACCTCTTCTATTGCTTCTTAGCTCAGTTGATTTGTAATCCTTAAAATGTGACAGCGTTCAATGCATCTGGGCACATACGGGCTCCTTCAGCTCTCCAACTAGGTCATGAAGAATCAGCCGCTGATAAAATAATAATACAGACTGACCTATCTGTGAACAGGTAGAAGGAAAGACCAGCAGAAAAATGAAATGCAACACATCAATGCTCCACATGATCATGATGAGCGGTTATTAGTAATGTGTAATTGTTATGTGTGAGTACACCACATTTTGGGAAAGGAAGTTAAAGGGATAGTTCACAAAAATGTCATCATTTCTGACACTTTCAATATCTGTATACATTTCTTTGTTCTGAGGAACATAGGGAGATATTTGAATGAATGCTTGGGACTAAAGAATTCTTGGATCCAATTTACAGCAATAGAACAAAAAATATTTTCTAATAATTTTTTTCTGGTCAAGACAAAATGTAATATATAAAAAATGTAGAACAGGAAAGGTTTTTGAGGGGTTATCAATGAAAGAAATGTATACAGGTTTGAAACAACTAGAGAACTGCTTTTCATTTTGGGTTAACTATCCCTTTAAAGTTTAAGGTGAAATTTACAGGTTTTGTCCTTTGAAAATGTCGAAATATTTTTAAGAGAGGTTCGACCAAAGCCTTAAAATTCAGTGATTATTTCTTCAATCTCATGTCCTCTAAAACATTTGATTCAAAAAAGAAGATATTTAGAGATATGTTTCAGTGTTTTTGTATCCATACAATACAAATTATTATTGTTTGGTTACTGACATTCTTCAAAATACCGTCTTTTGCGTTCTGCTATAGAAAGAAAGTCATACAGGTTTAAAATGACAAGAACACATGGTGACATTTAATTTGGGTGTTGGACTATCTCTTTAAGTTTAAAATGGCCTGCATGACCAAAATATCAAATCCCTCATATTTAAAATAATTCTAGTATATTTTAGGATTGTCATAACTCAACAACATCCTTAAACACGTCCAGGATTTGTGTGGAGCAGGAAAAAAATAAAAGCACACGTCCCATCACCTGTTTTGTAAAATATTGACAATGCTGCATTGTCACCAAACAGCATGTGAATGTTTAGTTTGACAGTTCAGGCTTTATGTAAAGTAGATCGCTGCGTGACTGTGAGGATTTTTAGAAGCACAAAGACGACAGCAGCAAGTAAAGTGTCAGGTTAGAGAAGCTCTCAGCCCTGCAGCAACAGAAGCAGCAGCAGCGTGTGAATCCCAGAGTTGTTGCTTTGACCCCCCCATACGTGCAGCGCCGTCCCGGGTGTGATGTCCAGAGACCGGGCTTCATGCGCAGTTAATGTCTCTGCTGTCTGGATGATTAACGTGTGCCGTTTCAGTCTCCCGTATGGCCCCGAAATTTCGTCCCACCTCACCTCACCTGCTCGGCCTGCTGCTCTTGTGGCCTTGGTAAAAATAGATCTATCGAAAATATGTGAGTTCAATTTTGTTCCGGTTCAGGGGTAAAAACGTTCAGCCTGGGCTGTTGCGATATGTACAATTAACTAAGTAGAACGTGGTTGTTCTAAGATCGAGCGCTTTTTATGCGATCTTGGGAGAAATTCAAATCAAATCAATGTGAAGGTCAGCTTTAAGTTTTGTGTCGCTGCAATAAAGGTGAATGGGTCACAGCTGTCACCAACATTCTTTAAAATATCTTTTTTTAGTTCTGCTGAAAAACTAGTCATAGAGGTTTGAAATGACATGATGGAGTAAATGAAGACTAGATTTTTGGGTGAATTAACACTTAACACTTCAAGTATTTCTGTTTGTCTTTTACAGAAGCAAACTGAGGAATAAATCCTCAACAATTGATTTCTATATTTCATACTTTAATTTTGTCAACAATGAGCTTCATTAATGAAATAAAATGAATGCAATGTTGGTACCGTGATAACAGATATTTCTCATTCTAAGATAATAAAAACCATTATGTCAAATCTTTCTATACTTCATCTGAAGAGACAGTTGTTTAAATAATAAAGTACACATTACTGTACATTCCAAAAAATGTGGTATATTTTCATGAAACAATTAAAAAAAATACATTGAAAAGTTTTAAATAAAATTTTAAAGTAAAAAAATGTGTGCATGTAAGTCATTAAATAAATAAAAAATAAATACAAATATTATGTTAGAATGGACAAAAATATTAGAAAATGTGTTTGTTAAATATTATTTTTCAGTATAAACAGTTAATGTCAACTAACTGATTTTTTAATTAATTCGTTTATTACATAATAACAGAAAAGTAAAATTTCTTAACATATTTTTTATGTTAATACAATTTAAAAAAGATATTTACTAGGCCACATAAAATATTTTTAAAGTGGATTGGTTTAAAATGTGAAACCCTAACACACATGCTTTATTGTTGACGCAAATACATCTAAAATGAAATGTATTCTTTCTAGAAACTGTTCGTTTGTACAACTTTAACAGAATCAAATTTAGAATGCACCGTTATAATCATAATAAAAATGTAATATAAAAATCACATATATTGCTAAAAGAACACAGCGTTTCCATCTGTCGATACTGATTAGCGCACTGCTCGTCCTGGCAGTCCAAATTATAGATTCAACATGTCAATAGCAAGTCCCAGGCGGCAGCATTAATACAACTCTTTATTGAATCTAGCCATGGACCTGAGGGTGTGATAAAAGTGGTTTGAGGACAATTAATTTCCCTGATAGTGTAGAAACTGCAAGGCCCTATTCCTCGTGTTGGGGTGGGGGGGGGATGTGGCGTGCTTGAACGGGCGACAGCGCCGTCCTTCACACTGTCTGATCTCCTCTGGAACAGCATTCAAGTCTAATGCTAATTTGAATGACACCGATAGAAATCTTGGCTCGCTTTCAGGGGACTAGATTTGGGCTGGCCCGGCGACCTTCTCCACGAGAACATGGAAAACGTCTTTGCTCAATATGTCACGCCGCTGTAATAGAGAATGACAGGAAAGATACTGGACTCATTTTCAAACCGAAACAGGAAAGTTCGGTGAAAGTAAAGAAATATGTGAGATGATACGACGCACACTAGACATCATTGTTGTTTGTTTAATTTTTGTCTTTAAATAAATATGTAGAAGCATATGTGTATACAGAGCTGTTAAGCCTATTTGTAAAGCAGAATCTGCCAAATGAATGTTTGTAAATGTTTATAGGGTCATCTGCCAATAAAGTGACATATTCTGTCATTGGTAAGTTAGCATTTATCAGTCTTATTTCACAATCTTTTGCATTTTTTTAAATTCTTGTAAAACTGAGCCCAAATAAATAATCAGTTGTTTTTTTTTAATTATTTATTATACAACTTTATACATTCGAGTGATAGTTCATCCCAAAATGAATACTTATGTTGAACATATAACATGATATTTTGAAGAATGTAGTCAGCCGAAAACTGTAGGCCTCCATTGACTTCTATTGTATAGATACAAAACCAATGCTAGTCATTGGGGACCCACATTTTTCAATGTATCTAGGTTTGTGTTCTACATGTCTCTTTCCTCTTTGGAACACATAATAGAATATTTTAAACCGTGTCTTAAAAATGTTGTGTCAAATGGACAATTATTGTTGTTTCGCTACCAACATTTTTTAAAATATCTTCTTTTGTGTTTGCGTGTCTCTTTCTCCTTTGGAACACATAAGAGAATATTTTGAAAAATGTCTCTGTACTGTTGTATGTGTGCAATAGAGGCTTAATGTTGTTAGGCAACTGAAGTCCATTTAAATATTTTTTATTTTGTTCTGCATGTCTCTTTCTTCTTCAAAACATTAGAGGATATGTTGAGAAAGGGCTCAGTCCTGTTGTGTCTAAACAATAGAGACATCAAGTTGTCCGGCTACCGACATTCCTCAAAAAATCTCAAATTGTGTTCAGCATGTCTCATCTTTTGGTACATCTGAGAAGATATGAGAAGATATATAAAAAATGTCTAAGTAGTACATAAAATAGAAGTCAAGAGCCTTTATGTTGAACAGCTACCGCCATTCTTCAAAATAACTTAATTTTGTGTTAGAAGAAAGTCATGCAGATTTGACATGACAAGATGATGAGTAAACAATGACAGATTGATTATTTTGGGGTGAAATATCCCACTACTATATTTAAATAATATAGAGACTGAAAATGTAGTTAGGTATTTTTATGATTGTGGATTGCAAGAATAATGTGTTTAGTAAAATAGAGGACACATCTTGTCACCTCACATTTTAAAAAGCACATCAGACTGCTAAATACACAAACACTATATGGTTGTTAACTGAAAGTCCAACTCATTTTCACGTTTTAATTACATTCAGTGAAGAATCTGAAGTAAATTCCCCGTCTAAAATCAGTTGAAACAAAAGTGCTGAAATGGGGTTAATTGAATTTTAAGTCTGGTCACTGAAGATTATCAAGTCTACGAGACATAACTTTAATTATTCTGTAAACGTCTGGATTAAGGTCACCGATATTTTAACAAGCAATTACAGAGTCACTGTCCATATGCATTAACGGCAATTTGTATTTATTCCTTTTGGGCAAGCATAATGTGCAGTGCTGCATTGAGCAGTTTACTCCGAGTTAAAATCTAACTCTTATCATCTCTACATGCTGGATTTCTGTTAAAAAACTCCATTACAGACTGGCTTTGACAGCGGGTGTGATATTTTCTGGAGTGTGCAGCTCGTCCTTGCTTGTCAAACTATATTGATGGAAAGCTAAGGACATAACCATGTCAAAGAATTATTCGTGTCAAACTGTTCAAGTTATGACAGCCTGAAAATATTCAGATATATCTGAGTCCTGCTGGATTTTGCTAAATAGCTCACTGGGTTTATTCTCAGTACAATATCATTCTTCGGTGTCACTAAGTCACGTGACTCTATGTGTTCCCATTAATGAGTATCGACCACAGATGATGACAATTAAAGAACATCAAAATACTGAAATAACATCCTTTTAAAGCATTTTCTTATTCAACGTTTATCATTGTCCATGGTATAATTGGCTTTCCTGTAGCTCAGTAGTTAAAGCATGGCGCAATAGCAATGCCATGAATATGTATATGTTGGGGAATCAGCAATGCAATGAATATGTATATATAGGGGAATCAGCAATGCAATGAATATGTATATATAGGGGAATCAAAAGTTGTGTTCACACCAGATTTGAATTGAGTGATTTAAGCATGTAAATTACATAGAGAGTGGGTAAACAAATCCATGAAACTCTAGCTAGAACATGTGCTCATTGACACTCATTGACGATGAAATGACCCGTCACGTAATGTGTTTCATGTGACTCATGCAAAAATAATGAACACGCCATGAGAGATCTGCCTGGAAACAGCATTGTGTTTATGAGTCTGATAAGCATTTTTTTGAGATGCTCTGTGAATCAAATCATAAGATTCTACTGTACGTAGTCACATTTCAAAATATATTTGGGTTTGTCATTCTACTTTTCATTTTTTAAAACAGTTCTATCTGATTTCTCGAATCTGATTGGCTTAGAGCCATGCTATATTCCAGAGAGATCACTGGAACCGCTTCACCGTTGGTATTACTATGCCCGCACAGGACAAACGCAGATACACAAACACAGGGAATGAGTTTCCAGACATGCTTTACATAACAGAAATTCTTGTGTCAATTTGCAACTTATACAAGCTGGCAGTACACACTTGAACAAGTAGGTTGCAATCCGCAATATTAAAAGACGAAAAACAGAACAAGACTTTCAGCAAACATGCGCAATGACATTAAAAAAACGAAAAGTTGAAATGCATTGTCTGTGATTGGTTTTTACTGTCTCTGTCTTTAATTCGCACACATATAAAACACAAATTTAAACGCAAATCACACATAAAAATTCTCGCCTCATTATCTCTTTAACTTCACTATATGTATTTGAACAACGTAAAGGTGTAGAATTAGTGACTGAGGCTTGTTTAATGCTTTTGCTGCGCTGCAATTCAGTGCGTAAGAACGAAGTCCACAAAATACTTGAAAAATCTGAAGGTTTTAAAGACACTCCAATGTTGTTTGGGATTTATCTACGCACTTGTGCCACCAAACTGTTTTACAAACGCAATATGGCCCTCGTAATCATGTGATGATGCTCTAATCTGATGTTGAACAGTTAATAATAACTAATAATAATAATAACAAATAATAATAATAATGAATAATAACTAACTAATAAATAATAATAATAAAAAGTGCTGGACAACTTTGCATTTTTCTTTAAGTAAATACAGAGTTGTTTGTTTTTTATATTTACTGAACACAAATAATTCATAATTCTTATCCTCATTTACAATTTTTTCACTATTATTTTGTTATTATATTAATGTCCTTCCCCTCTGGTTATTTCTATTGCGTATTCGATATATTTTTCAAACTTTATTCGACCCCTAGATCAAGCCTCGCAAGGGTCGTAACATTTAGTAATAAATACTATATTTATGATGGTTTTAACAATTAGAACCTGTAAATTGACTTTGGCAGTTTTCTTATTCATGGTTAAAACCTCTTATACTATAGATTATACAATGATATCATATAACTCACGCTTGTGTTTTGTTCTATGAATAATCTATGAACAATAATTCAAATCTTCTCTAGCTGCAGAACTTGAGAGTTCTTCACCCTCTGCAGTTCAGTCAGAGTTGGGGCTTTGCAAAACCCACCAGGTCCTTATCCGTTCCAGTACCTTTCTGTCAATTTCTCATTTCCGCTCCGTTGTGCCCAAACCATCCATTCGGTCCACCCCTTCCACCCCCCCAAGGTAAACCTCTGACGAAAAGAACATCTCATCTACCACTCCTCGTCCTAACCGACTCTGTCAGCGGCGGTCCCCCTGGTCACCTCAGTCAACGCTGCCACACGACTTTCTGCTGACGTCCCCGGCATGCGGTGAGACTTGCCAGCCGCAGCATTCCGAAAGGCCTGCGCTGGCCTCGGGGCATTATGGGCACCTCCCCTCAGAAGACTCTCCAAATACCACACAGTCTACAGAATTTCACACAAACACAAGTGCCAAGCCGTTTGATGTTTTAAAGATTTTCTTTTCTGCTTTAATTAATAAAGGCATCGTACAGGCACTCGAGGCAATTAGCGTTGTGTTTCGCTGGCACTGTGGACCAGATGGTGATTGACAATAACGGCAAGTTTCTCAATCAGCCGCCATTTGTATGGTGTCATTAATTATCAAGCGAAGTTTACGTTTTGGTCCCCAAAGTTGATACTTTGGGAGAAGAGGAATATCATCCCTTCTGTTGCTCATTACTCTTTAAAGCTTAGAACGGCGGCGTGCGGATGAGACGGCGAGAGCGTTGTGTGTTTCCAGCTCAGGCATCTGGCAGAAAGAAATCTCCCGCTCACTGTTTGCTTATTGCTTGACTAATAGTTTGGTTTAACATACTGCTTTTTATACTTATTAAGCAGACGTAGAGGAATAATATTTGATTCAATGTGAAAGATTGTCAGACAACTTTAATATGAAGTAAGCTTAGGTGAGAAATCTAAAGCAGATTTAAAGTGAAATCAAACAATTATTGTAGGATTAATGTTTTGTATTTAAAGAGATAGTAAAACCAAGAAGTTAAAGTTCTGACATGAATGTATCACCCTTAATTTATTCCAAACTTGTTTGTATTTGTTGTTCGATTAAAACGATATTTGAAGTCAGCAACTAAGATTTCTGTGAAAAAAGTGATTCATGTTTTGTCCTGTTAAGCAAAAAAATATATTTAGAAAAACTTTGAAAAACACACCTATATTCATTTTGTTATTTGTTTGGACATAAAGAAAGATAAGCAACTCATCAAATACATTGTTTGGGGCATCATTGACTACCAATTATGCAAAAATAAAGACTTTATTTGTTCTGTTAAAAACAAAACAAAGACATTTTAAAGAATTTATGCAGCCTTAAAAAAACTCTGAAAACCATTTCTTTCTACTATGCTGCATATCTCAGGGTACTTCCGTAAGTCTTCAAGTGTCTAAGGATGGAGGGGTATTTAAAGTTACATAGTGTATAAGGGATGATGTACAGATAGCTGGTCATCACAAAATAAGTCCCAACAGAGTGATAAGAAAACAGATGCAAGGCGGAGGCGTCCTGAATCATCCTAAAGGGTTTCATTAACCGTAATTACTGAACATTACTATCAAAACTTTTTTTTTATTGATATTGCTCAAGGTATGGCCTTGTCCAGATAATAACTTAAGCTAGACTGTTTTGCTTCTACATAATACAAAAGGATATATTTTTATATATATTTGATAACAAAATAACTTTTGGCTAAGACTTTTCTCAAAATATCTTATTTTGTGTTGAACTGAATATACACAGTGTGTAAAATTATAAGGGAAGATTGATTCGTTTTTTTACTGTACAACTACAATGATCTAGGCCAACTAAAATATTTTAAAACCCTTAAATCTGAACATTTAAGTAGTATAAGTTAAGTTTTGGCCTTCTTAAGTGAATATCTATATATTATCAGGCAAATATTAGTATGCAGAATAATTATGCAACTAAAGATTTACGTTTACATTTATTCATTTGACGTATACTATTAAGCAGTAGTCCGTTATCACTGCAGAGCAAACGGGGGTAAGATGTCTTACTAATGGACATTTCAATCATTGTCTGCTGGCCCTTGGATTCAAACCCACATCCTTCTACTTACAAGTCCAACTCTCTAACCAGCAGACCACAACTGAACCCATTTCTGATTTTCCCATCTCACTTCTTTATTTGCACCTGTTAAAGTAAGAATAACAGACAAACTAAAAATTTACAGCACAAACATTTCTGAAATTCAAAAAAGCCCCGGTGATCAATATATCCGCCCTACTTTTCAAAAAGCGGCCCCAATCCTTCTATTCACAGAGTGAGTCAGTTTCTTGATCTGGTCAGAATCAACTTTTTGTGTAACCCCTCACATTGGCATCCAGACACTGTTCAGAGAGGTGAACTGTTTACCTTTACTGTATATTTCCTGCTTAAATACGGCCCAAATGTTCTGAATAAGGTTTGAGTCTGAAGAAGAAGGTGGCCATGTCAATCAATTTTATCTTTAAGGTCTTTACTTCGTCTTCTAAAAATTTGCAGGAGTGGATTTTAAGTCCATTTTCGACCTGAAAAGGTCAAACTAGCTCATCTTTAATAATATCAGCCCATACCCGTACCCCACCTCCGTCTTGCTGGCATCTGAGTCACAGTGGACCTCTGTGTCCATTACTGATCCAACCTTGGGCCCATCCATCAGGTCCTTCAAGAGTTACTCTCATCTCATCAGTCCACAAAACCTTTGAAAGATCTGTCTTCAGATATTTCTTGGCCAATTCTTTACATTTTAACGTATGTCTTGTTCAGTGGTGATCCAGTTTCTGCCTTTCTTACTTTGGTCACGTCTCTAAGAACTGATCACCTCATACTTCTTGACACGTCAGTTAGGTGGCCGTTGTGTAATATGGCACCACTGGAGGATAATGAGTTCCTGGTAGCTTTATCTTTGATTCTTCTCAATTCTTTGGCGGTTAATATGCGTCTTTTCTTCTCAACACATTTCTTGCGACCCTGTTGACTATTTGATGGTTTTGTGAACACGTCTCAATATCTTCGATATTTCAAGAGTGCTACAACTTTTGACTTCAGAGTCAGTTAAATCTCATTTTTTGGCCCTGTTATCCTGTTGAGAACAAACTGCATAATAATTATTCACACCTTTATAAAGGGTGTTGATCTCCTCCGGCTACAACCTCCCTCTTCACAGAAATACACATCACCTGATATACATGAAACCCTATGTGTATTCAGGTTTATAAAGCTTGGAGTGGGAGATTATAGATTAAATGATTATATGGTAAATATAATCCCCTAATAATAGTTCCCACAGCAAAGAGCGACATATTCAGGTTGTCAATGACACGATGGATAAATAATGCTAGAATTGTATCTATTAGATCATTTTTTATCAAAAGAATAAGCAAAATCATTTAAAAATGTTGAGCTGCATCTTACATGTTCCTCGTCACGTTTGCCAAACGTTGTTTTGTTACAGCAGAAGGTAAATCTGATAGACTTTGCCCAGAGACAATAGAAGTGTGTGGCGCTTATAAAGAACGCTATAAATAAACAGAGAGGAGATGGAGCACGAGGCAGGGGATCAGTGCCCATGAGGACTCAAAATAACACACCAGCTAACTCACTGCCATCCTGGAGTGTCAGTTCACCAACGTTCCTTTGATGTTATTTCATCATCGCCGAATATCTCTGATCCTCCGTCCTAATAAACCTCAGTGTGATTTGAATAGAGCTGGAAACATTTTTTGAAAAATGTATAATATTTATTTTATTTTGAGTACATGAGATGAATACTATTGTTGTTTTTCTCGTTTTTGTATATCGATTCCTCATGATTAAATCATTTTTTTCTTAAATTGTTCGAATTTTAACAAATTTCCTTAGAACACATGTTGTTATCACGTTGTAAAATGTATGATAAAAATCACAGAGCCAAAAATGAATGCTTATGTCATGCTTATGTCATTCCAATCCTTCGGAACACAAAAAGAGATATTTTGAAAAACCTAGATAACCAAAACATGATTAAAATGAGTAATTTCAACAACACGTTTTCAGTGTAAATATGTAATATTTTTTTCTCTCAAACTGATGCTGTGATTTGCATTTTACTATAAAACCAACTTTTAAAAGTATATATTTAAATCTAAAATAAAAATTGAATTATTTGCGACAAGTGCTGTTGAAATAATATATATATTACATTTTAGGATGGAGCAGTATTCAGCTTTGAGAACGGCATAGAAATGCAGACATGGGCGGGTTTTTGGTGGCTTTGTGAAATGAAAGATAAAGATGGATTGCTGGAGTAAGTATCTGTATCACATAAAAGCCAGAGGTGTAGTAAAGCTCCTCAGCTCGTCGCTTCATTGTGTGGAAAAGGGCAGAACTGCGAAAGACCTCCTGCCTGCACGATTGTGCAGGTGAAATAAAAGACGTCTCTCTTCTCTCGGGCTAAACCCCAGCATTAATGAAAAAGATAAATAAATATATAAATCTTCAATTGGATACCCTTCTTTTAAAATTTAATGTCCACTCCGGGCACATCTCTTCTCAAGGGAAAAAGGTTACTCTCCCTCAATCCTTGGATAATATTGATACAGTATTACATTTCAGAGGTGCCGTTGAATGCGGCTGGCTATTATAGACTTGAGATGAGTATGCAAAGCTTGTCAAAAAGTGTCAAAAGTGTTTATGAGCATTAAGAAACAAGCACCGCGGGATTATCATCAGTCATTTCCCAGGTTCGTGCGGAGTTGGCAAAACACGAGCATCGGCCAAAAATAACTGACTCCGCAAGTGAGTCATCCCAAACAATGTGCTCTCTCTACATCTCTCTGTGATACGCAGAATATAGCATCACCCGGCACGACTTCGTATGCTGTTCATATGCATGGTTTGGCCTGAACCACACAACTTTAGATTTGTGTTTCCCAAACTTTTGTAACCTGGCCTTTACAAAAAACACAGATAATACTAATTTTTTGTAGACATCAATACGATAAAATGTAAAGCTTTAGTTTTTTTTTGGAAATATCTCCATTACAGTTTCTGATGAGATCTCAACAATGTCTTAAACTGAGCTCAGATTTGTCAATTATCCAATATTATTGAAGATCTCAATATGAACTTTTCTCATTACATTTACAAATCCAAATGGTTTTACCTCTACAATCGCTTAAAATCTTTACCAGTTGTCTTACTTTTCAATTATAACTATGTAATAAAAAAGGGCTTGATCTGAGAAATAATACACTATACAATTTGGCAGTTGGAATTACTCAATTTTATCATGTACATTGGTTGCACGTGAACATTTCTCTTAAAATTAAGTTATGATAAAAAACGCGCGGTAGGATCGATGTGCACGATCGAATGAAGTTACATAATATCTCTTAAAGTGTTATGTTTAAAAAAATGTAATCATGTTGAACCGAAATACATGAAAAAGTTCTCAGTTCTCCCAATGTTAATTCACTGCAGGTACAAATGTCCACAATACTCGCGACAGGAAGATGATAAAAGGAAAGGAGGAAAAATTAAATGAGACACATTTCCCTTTATTGGCATGGCGAGGCTGATGAAAACTACACATAAAAATCAAATTCACAACAAAGATTGTACAATACGTACAACTACAAAGGCATTTGTTAGGACTCAGCAGAAGGCAACAAGGATAGGAGACAGATAGAAAATAACAGGAAAACACAGTCCCCTTGACTCAAGATACACACACACTCTATCAAGTCCACACACAAAAACTCACACAGCCTCAGTAATATAGATCCTGTTCTTTACGGAAACACAAAAATTGTCCAAAGCGGTGGCAAAATCCAGTTATTTTTACTATGGTAAAAAGTCTGCCACTCCAAAAAGATCCACCCGGTCAGGTGTCGTTTTGTATTGCTACTTCAGCAATTTACAAAGCAGATTTGCAACAAACGTCGCAATTTTTAAAGCCACATATATAAAACGAGACATGACCCCATACCCAAGCTCTGTGCAGAAATACAAATACAAGTACAAAATGTTTCCGATACTGTCTTATATACACAGTAATTGCTTTAGAAGATGTTCTCTGATGGCTATTAATGTCTCTCATTCACAAATAAATCAACAAAAACGGCATTTTATTGACCAAAACTGCAAGGTTATTTTATCTGTGTGTGACAGAGCACGGTTGTGTTTGGGCAATATGAATTATAAACCGTTCCTCCAGGCCTCCTAAACCAAGACAGACTTTAGTGTTGTGTTCGAGCTACTTGCACAAACAAAGATGATTTTACTGACGTGCAATTTTTGGCTTTTTGATCCGACGACTCATCGCTTGTTGTATTGCATTATGAAAGAAAACACACACATATGCACACAACATGTCCCACGTGAACAGAGTCTGGGTAAATTGTCATGTCTAAAACCATACAACAACATGAGCTTAAATAAAGCTTTAAAAATAATTTATTGCTTTTTTATTCACATTTTCCATTATTACTTTTCATTGTTTTTAATTATTTTGTGTAATGACAAGTATCATTTATATATACATATATCTATTATATATATATATATATATATGTGTATATATATATATATAATTTCATTTTTACATCAAATACATTTTCCCTTCTTTTTCAAAAAATTCAGGAAAGAAAACTGTAAACTTTAGTTTGGCATTCACATAATCAAGAGTTTGGAGCAACGACACAGATTATCTGCGGTACAACAAAATACCTGCAAAATTATTTTATTGCTTCATGTAATAAAAAAAGAGATGAGAAAGGGTGTGAGGGTGTTTCGGAGCTAGAAAACAACTGGACAAATAAATCACTTGCATTTGGAGCAGCAAAGTTCACAATGGTCTAAAATTGGGATTGTACAATATTTTTCTTCTGAAGGCATATATAAAAACCATATTTCCTTAGAACATTTCATTTTTACATCGATTCCAGTGTCTGCTGAAAAACAAATAATATAAATAGTAAATTTTGTAAGGCTCATCTTGTGAGATGGCAGCCATAAATATTTTGATTAAAATACTGAGATAAATACATAAATAAGCAGGAGTAATTCTGTGTTGGATTAATAATCATCTCTTTGTGAAAGTGTATTATCAAACAGGAACAATAACAGTGATTATTGTGCACGGAGACATTAAATAAAAGCCATTGGACAAAAAGGATAAAAAAATATTTTGGGGCTTATTTTTTTTACAAGTGTGAACCCATGAAAATCTACCATACACGGCATGTATGAGGGAAACACTGTGACGTGAACTTCAAAATAGAACTGCACATGAAGTTTAAGGACAAAACAACCCAAAAGACAAAACTTTGTTGCATGCTCCCCTAAAAAGAGCAATAAATCTCCACATTTTTTACAATCAGTTCACACCATGTAGGTTATACATCATTGCATTGACTACGGATCAACATTCTAAAAAAGTTTGTCTTAAAAAGGCTGCGTTTTACAGTGCATAGCTGTAACAAACAAAGAACGCTGATATGCACATCAAATAAAAATATTTCTTTCAACAACAGTTGTAAATAGGCGACTACATTTCCCCCTTTGTAAATGTAGACGGCGTTGCCATCCCGTCGATTTCCCCAAACCCTCCATGACGTAACACCGCATCCAAACACCGGATTAAAAAAGAAACAGCCCAGAAAAATAAACTCCAAAGGATAAAAACAGATTGAACGAGCTGCACTTTCCACCTGTCAAAGTGCCGAGGGTGAAGTGTGGAGAAAACTCTGATGGAGATTTGTGTGTTTCTCAGAGCCTCGTGCAGCAGGACAGTGCACAAACACACACAAACGCACACAGATTTGTGTAGTCCACTAAAGTTGTGTCCACTACACAACTCCACAGGCCATCATGTCACTCTTCAGCTTTGCAGCAGCTAGATTCATGTAAACTTTGCTTGCAGGTATACATATACATCTCTCTCTCAATATATATATATATAGATCCATTGATATACGTAGACTTTTTTATCCACATATACTCTTCCCGCTTAAAGTGTAAAAAGTCTTGCAGTCTTGTATTGAAACAACAGAAAGAAGAGTGAGGTATTGCAATTCCTCTCTTTCAAGCCAGCCGGTGCTCATTACCTTCTCAGGCTGTATTGGGCCTCACGCAACAAGCTGTCAAAATCCATAGAGTCGTACTTGCTTTTAGTGGAGGCTGGATCAAAGTCGTCAGAATGGGAATCTGAAAGAAGTGGCAGATATTGGCAAGATTTTAGAGACCTCTAGTCATTACGTACTGCAATCCGTGCCAACTGTGTGAAAACATTTGTAATACCAAAAATCCAAAGAACATAACAGAATCTACATCTTCGGTCTAGAAATATCAACATTTCAAGTAAACAAAATGCATAGCAATTAATTTAAGAAGGTGATTAATGTGTATGAAGAACTTTTCAAACGATTTTAGTAGACTTAAGACGTTGGGAAACATATATTAAAGTACAATTATAAGAAAAAAGCAGTACCGATGCCCTTCCCCTACACTAAAAATCACTGGTACGAAAGCAAACTGTAGGAAATGTATAAATGAGATCGTCCAAATTTATACAAATAAGACAAAATGAATTGGCCGAAACATTTAACCAGACATTGGGAAACGTATAATAATGTGTAATAATGAGTAAAAAGCAATGACGCCCCCCAATACCTTTACAAAGTCAAAATAATTTTTGTCGTGAGATTGTTGGAAATCTGTATGATCTCCTTCACATGTCAACCTTTCATGTAAGTGACACTTGGCTTTATGAGTTGGGACTATGTTGTTTTTTCAAAATTCATAAGATTTTTTCAAAAATCATCTAACTTTGACAATTTGTAAAATGGAATTCCTGCTTGCTAAAAACGTAAAAACCATCAGTACTGATGGGCGAAGCAATCAGTATGTCCAACAAAGATAACCCCATCATAATAAAATCAGAGCTAAGGTTTTAACACAGAAGATCATTTTTGGTTAAAAATGTTATTTCCCTCTTTTTGTTACGCACCTTGGTAAAAACTATCATTGCCACTTGCTTAAGAGTCCTGAATACACCCATCGATATGTTTAAAAATCATGAAGCCACTTCCTAAAATAAGAAGCAAACTATCATACACTCTGAATCACACCCTGGATAACAAATACGCCAGTCTTATCTCCGGTGGCAGACAGCTTCCCAAATGGTGCACAAGCACGCGCAGTGATGCCGTCGCGGCTGCTGAGAAATGAGAATGACCGTGGCAGGCAGGAAGTGCCAGTTGTGATGTAATACTATGGCTAAGGGGAGAATCGTGTCTTGCAGTGCACCTTGAAAGATGAAAAATGCCCCTCCGCTCCACTTAGAACTAATGGACGGTGTCTCAGAAATCGAGAAGGAAAGAGGGAAGATTGAGAGGAAGACTCTACGGCTGTTCGGCGTGGCATTATTTTAGTCACTTGCCTCTTCATCTGCTTTTGTCACTGCGGTTCAGCCTACCCCGCCGTAAAAACCCTTCTCTCTGGTAAAAGCGCCAGTAAAACGAAGGTCAGTCCATTTATCCGTCCTGAGGTGGGGGTAGGTTCCCAAACACAATGCCTTTGCTATATGGCCCTTAACAAACGCTTCTAAGCTCACCTTTGGAGGACGTGTTATCCACAATCCCAATACCTTTGGCCTTACCCTGAGCCTTAAAATACACCGTAATATCCTCATTATTTGAAGGAAAGTGCTCTTGTTCCTTTTCATTGACCTGCAGTGCTATGGATGGCCTGGAGATGAATCATCTCAGCGTCACGAACGTTACACGTCCATGACCTCACAATCTCAAGAAAATAAATGCGGAGCTGTACACCAAGTGTTGATATGCTGAATAACCCATGACTTTTTCCATTTGGAAATAATGTATGGTTTTACCCATCCCTAGTAAAAGCACTACCCCCAGGATTCAATTCCCCCGCTCCCTGCCCCCATATAACACTTTTCCCATATCGTTGGAAATCCTGAGTGCCTATTATCACCACAACCCCATCATATGCATCACAGGCAGAAAAAATCCCTTCGAATTTTACAGAGGAATATGTCAGTCATGGATCCATCATTGTGATATGTCTAGATCCTAACCTCGACATTGCTTGTGCATTCAGGACTGGAATATGTGTCATGGTTTATAAGCATCTTTTTGGGGAAAGAGGGTTCAGGGGTGAACGAAATATTGTGCTGTAAATGCATGGAGGTGAAAAAAAAGGCTCTTAAACAGAGACCAGATTTGGTTCTCACCCACCAATAGATTTTCAGTAGGATAAAATCACAACTGCATCATTTTAATTCTCAAAAATTGCTAAATATTAAAAGTTTAGATTGTTGCAGAAATTTGAGACCGGCAAGACAGAGAGAGAGAATTATGTTTTTTCCTTGAAAGAATGTGAAATTTATGAAACTTGAACATTTTTCCTTTTTAAATATATTAAAATACAATTTATATTGAAGTCACAAACTCTAAGAATTGTTGACTTTATTCCATAATGTTTTTATCAATATCAATTTTGTGCATCATTACATCATAAGCAATTCTTAAAGAAATGTAGGTATTTGTTCAAGAAAAAGGATAGTACAATTCATATTCACAATATAATTTTTTTACTATTTTCAGATTTTTCTCAGGCCTCTGAAACACAAAGTTTCCCAGATTTATCCGTGTGTTCTGTGACAATTTGCACCATACATGCATGAAGAAAAAGGAACAGACTAAAGCAATTGTAATGTACAACAGAACTGCACTGATGGTTGTGGAAAGCAGAATATAAATGAGACTAGGACAGATGGAGATGAATCTGTTTATTAATCAGTCAATCTCTGACAGAAAACTTCCTCTCAATTTCTCTCTGTGTCACCCTCTCTCTCTCTCTCTCTCTCTCTCTCTCTCTCTCTCTCTCTCTCTCTCTCCCTCTCTCTCTGTTCTGCAGGCAGCTCACTCCTCAGTGTCACGGTTAGGTCTTGCCGCTGTTCAACATCTCAACAGCAGGCAGATGGAGGCACACTTGGAAAGAAGAAGCTGGTGGAGCTCGACCTTGCTCTCCTAACCTCCCTTCCTGTTCTCCTGTCTCGCATTTATGGTAAGAACAAGCCCCCGCTATGTGTGTGCAAAGATGAAATCTTTGTGTCCCGTCTCTCATGTCGCATGAGCTGTGGTAAAATAACCTACACAGGAAACATCTCATGGCTTTCACCTTGTCTCCCAAAAGGACACGCAAAAGATTTGCTTCCCTGGCACAATACATTTTGTGTCTGCACGTCGAGCGGATACACTTACCTAAATCTGTGTAATTTGATTTACAGAACTGCTTTTGTCCACCAAGGCAGAGCTCAAAATGAGGCTCGTTCGACCTGCGCAAGGTGTGTCCGTTTCCAAGAGCAGCGAGCGCGTCACAAGTGTAGCGGTAGGTGATGAAGCCAAAGTTGTCCCTGAAACAGAAAATGAAATGTTTGTGGACCAACTCTACGGTTTAGTCAACCAACAGATAAAAATAACACAGAGATCTATAAATGTGCTATTCTTGCTTTCGATCCTATGGTATTCAAATCCACATGTGAGAATGGGTTTTTCAGGTCATGAGAAGCAGCTAAGCCCGTTCTCCTAATCACCATCCAATGGTGCAAAGTTCACAATTAAGACGATTTGAAGGATTCCTTTCATTCTCAAGAAAGATATTGACCTCTTTTACCATCTGACACGCACAATACGATAAATACACAGGGGGCGAGCGGTCTTACCCATCATGTCTCAGGTTGACGGTGCACTCCTCAATCTCGCCAAAGACTTCAAAGCGACGTTTGAGCTCAGTGCGCGAGCTGTCGGCACGAAGACGTCCCACATACACCACTCGTCTCTCCTCCTGGTGAAAAAGGGACAAAAAGGAGAGAAGAGATGAGTTGAGTGTAAAGCTTCTGTTGTTCTGTTTCTTTCTCCTTGACTTTCACAACCTCACCCCATAACTGTAATTAACATTCAGCACTGTGGGAAAACCAAGAGGAGTCGGGAGGAAATGGCTCGAGGATGCTCTTCCGTCTTCATCACTGCTATATATGTGTGTGTGTACTGTAGTTTAGAGATGAAACTGTTTCCCCAAAGTAAGCCTAATCTGCCAAATAAAAACCTTTGGGGATATTCAGGCATGTCCTCGTTTGGAAACATGATTCATTATTAAAGTAATTAATGTTCTCTGATGTTCTTCCAAACTTGTATAATTTATTTTGCCCGTATAAACATCTATGATCAACATACGTTTACATTTATATTTATTCATTTAGCTGACGCTTTACCCAAAGCGACTTACAAGTTTTATGCAGTTGTCAATTATCACTGCAGAGCAAACAGGGGTAAGGTATCTTGCTTAAAGACACTTCAGTCTTTGTCTGCTGACGCTGGGATTCGAACCCACAACCCTCTTCTTACAAGTCCAACTCTCTAACCAGCAGTCCATAACAGACCCACAACATGGAGGGATAAATGTATTTCCAGGCACTGTTAAGTAACAGATTTTATAAATATTTTGGGGATGGACAAATACATGAAAAAAATATTAAATGAATACATGCACCCGAAGGTTGAAGAAAGTCAAGAGTCAAGACAAATATTTGCTATTCTTTCATCAACCTACTGATATTTTTTTATTATTTATTTTTTCAACATATTAATATTCTTATGTGGATTATTTTCCGTTTCAATCAAAGGCACCCCAATGTCAAAAGATCTGTTTAGCTTCATTTTTGTGAACCAATATATTGATACACACGGGTCGGCAAAAAATTATTACAAGTTTGACGTTAAATTCAAGTTTACCAGTTTAATAGGAGACAACAAACCAAATTAACCAAAGACTACAAAAAGTCATCAAACAGATGATAACAACAAAGTGCCCAGACGACTGAACGCATTTAATTCTGTTCGCTAATCTCAAGACAAAGCACAAACCTCGGGCCTTATTACTCGCCATCATTTATTCATCTGCTCACGTACGTGCCGTCACATCTGACAAAATATACTTATGATCCTCGACTATAACCAGAGGTCTCTTGTAAGTCATGCATAAAAGATCTCGAGTCACACAACAGAGTCATAATTCACGGCTGCGTGTGCTGTTGGCATGTCAACAACAACAAAAAGCCACATATGGACCTCAACAAACACCAGGGTTTTTCTGCGTTTCCTCCGCGGCTCGCCCCCACCTCCAGCTTCTATAACGTACGACGGGAGACGAAAGTGTTTGCTGAATTGGTAGTTTTTGTTGCTGACAGCTGATAAATGCGCCAAGGTTTAAAAGATGACACCCTGAGACTAGAGCATCGTATGAAGCGCTCACATCCCGTGCCCCCCCAAAACCTCTTCTGACAGCTGAGCCGCCGCTGCTAGTAATTGTCTCGCTGCCGCGGAGAAGAGGAAAAAAGGAACGTACGCTGGGGCCGAGTCATGCGTGCATTATTTGACGTGTGCATTTATCAGTGAGCTGAGTTGGAAACCCGTCTCATTTCACAGTCTGTTCAGGCACGGCGAGAGAGAACAAAACTGATATTTCATCTCGGGGAAGCGCGTTTCAAATATGTAACTGTTCAAATTAAAACCCTCGTTTTGGGAACACGTATTAACATACCTTTGATTTGGGCTATCTTAATTTAACTTTTCCCTCGGTTGTCTGGTCAAAAGCATTTAGCCCGTGGTGTGATTAATAGAATCCGGCATCGTTCTGAAACGCCGCAGAGATGTTAAAAATACACAACTAGGGGATAAAGGGGAAACGCGTGTAGCCTGAATGATTCAGAGTTGCGTCTATGCACGAGTTCAGCGAGAGAGAGAGAGAGAGAGAGAGAGAGAGAGAGAGAGAGAGAGAGAGAGAGAGAGAGAGAGAGAGAGAGAGAGAGAGAGAGAGAGAGAGAGAGAGAGCGCTCGGATATGTGTGTGCTTCCAGCCTTCTGTAGGCAAACACAGTGATGGGAGCGAGACGAAGCCTGAGAGTATATAATGCACGATTTCTGCAAGCAGGAGAGAGAGAAGGAGTGAAAAACACAATAGTGTGTTTCCTCAGCAACGGACACTTTTGGGTTTTTATAAAATAAAATTTCCCAGTTCATTTATTCGTCCACTAACAACAGCCAAAGGTGGACAACTTTTTAGCAAAAGGAGAAAAAAGACACTCACTAGGGCTTTCTGACGTTGTGTCTCCCTCTGCTCGGCCCTCTCGTATTCCCGTTTCTCATAATCCCGTCTGTACTCTTCCCTCTTCAGACGATCATGCTGGTATTCCTCGTAGCTGTCGTACCTACGAATGAAAGATGACATGCTATCAACACATACAGTACGCATTATAAAAATAACATCATGGATAAGATTGACGTGCATGGAGAGCAAATGGCGATGCCTGCTTCTCTTGCATCTCAGATTTTTCATCCTACAAAGGATCATCAGTGTCACAATCTGTGCACCATGACACCAAAGTCTTAAATAGTCTTTCAGGAGCCATTCAATATAAAAAAATTATTCCAGTAAAAACTAAAAACAAACATAATCTTCCCACCATTATGTCAAAAAGGGCTACAGTACAATCCTGCTCCGTGTACATAAATGTATTGTTTTTCTCAAGTGGCCTTGGGAATCGGCTCGCTCGGAGCAGACTGCTTTCTATTCTTCTTAGCGTGGAACACAAACAAACACATTAATAAGTTGTCTCATTACATCGCGAAAGGTTACGGCTCCCAATGGCGTTACTCTTAAGGGAATATAGCAGAAATTTGGCAGCTGTGTCTGTCAGCACAACTTCACATGCCATTACTTTTTGCTTAGTTTGAACTTTGTGTCCAAAAAGTGCAACTTTTCCTACAACCATTTGCAACGGCTGCAACACGGTGTGAAGCACAATATGAACGGGCTAAAGTATCATAAGGGAGAAGGTGCTTCTGAGCAGCGGCGGTCCCTAAAGCAAGCTGCTCCTGCCAACGGAAGCTTTATTGGAGAAGTTTTCAGAGTTTAAGCCTTGAACTGATGTCTCATCATAACTCATCATATCAATTAGACAGAGTCAGCAAGCGACTTGCTTCCTTTGCATAAGGACAGACTCTGAACATAATGCAGACACAGTACATTACCTTAAAGCACTTATTTAAGTCTGTCTCTTATCTTCAACGTCAGCATTCACATTTCCTACAATCCTTTTTTAATACTATAATGTAAATCGACACGTAATAGTTTTTTAGATGTACAGCATATTTTGAAAACTCATTTCCCACGCTTGGCACTTACCTGGGCCTCCGACCGAAACCGGTGTTGGATTGGGATTGAGGGCTTTTAAAAATCCTGGGAATAAAAGTGCTATCATCCATCTTGTCAGGAGAGCTGAAGTGAAACACAAGACAACAAAACAATTCAAATATTAATAAAGGCAACTCATTTCTTAATAAAACTATAACTTGCAAGCAATAATATATTTTATATACATACACTTTTAAACAAATTAATGAACAACACACATGGAATAAGATCTTGAGCTTTATACTTTTTCAGTTCACCTAAAAATAAAAAGTGTAATTTGCTGACGGCTTTATGAAACATCTCTCACTGTCAAAACACAAAAGAAGATATTTTGACGAATGTTGTCCACCAAAAGGCTAAGACACCTTTACACTTGCATCGGTTTTGTGTCCAGACAATAGAAGTGAAAGGGTGCTGCTGCTGTTTGCTTAACAACTTTCTTTAAAATATCTTCTTTTGTGTTCTGCAGAAGAAAGTCATTCAGGTCTGATATTGTTGGGTTGAGTTTTCACTTTGAATATAAGGCAACTTAATCCTTTAAAAAACGTAGACATCGAGGAAAGATTCAGATGATACGTGTAGCTTACTTGATTTGATTCATCATTCAAAATTTAAAATCATGTGTTATAAAGACTTGTGTATCTTATAAACGTTTATTTCAAAAAATTGTGCAGATACGTGAAATGTTAATAAGGGAATATTAAATCTTTCTTGTATCTTTTAATATATTTTGAACACTTTTTGAACTTCCTATATCACTGCATTTACAACAAAATACTGTAATAATCAAAGAATACAATGTAAATATTGCCTTGCTGGCACACCGTGTGGATATAACCCACATTTAAGTGTCCGGGGCTTCACTCACTGGGTGTTTCTTTCATCTCGCGGGGATGAAGCGGGCAACGCTGTCGAGCAAAACAACAGCTGCTACTAAAAACAACAGAGCCCCATCAAACAGCGCTGGATAGAAATTCATCTAAAATTCAAGCTAAAGGGATAAGAGTCCACCGAGAAAACTTTCATAAATCTCTCAAGTTCCTCAAGCGACAAAAGCGTGTTTGCACAAGAAATGACTCTGTTGGACTCTATTTTGTCATCCGTACTGTTTGCTTATGACAAGGGAATGAAAAGCTATGAAAAATGCAAGACTTCTACTAAAGGTGTTGCTGCAATTTACAACAAGTCAATGAATTACTGTAATGGTGAAAGAATGTCTGTACCGGCTTTTGAAAAAAGCGTGACAGCGAAGTGTGGCCGCGAACAATTTATCCCACATACATTTGTATAATAAACCATCTAAGACTCTGTTTTTCTTCTATGCTTATTTTAACTTTCAAAAGAAATGCTCATCGCCTATGGTACATCATTTTTCTCTGGTTGTGCCAAATTGGCTGTAACGACTTCAGAGTCCATGCTGCGAGAATCAGATGACTAAAAGATGTTTACTTCCTCTAAACCCTCCCTGCTGAGACATTCTTGTCCAAAATGATTGCTAGGTAAGCGTGATTCTGGAACTTACCAAGAGGGAGAACGGCTATCGGGAGAATCGCAGCGGGAGTGTGGAGACCTGGAGAGGGATCTGCGTCTGTGGCGAGATGTGGAAAGGGAGCGTGAGACGGAACGTGGCCAGCGGTGGTGTTGTGGGGAGAGCTGAGTGGATGGAGGTGAAACCGAGCTCCATGAGAAAGAACTGCTGGAGGGTGAGCTCGAGGGAGATCCTTCAAGGAGCAGCTCGAGTGGATAACCTTCCCCCAAGCAGAACAGACGTTCCCGGCCTTCCTCGTGGTTCTCAAAGTCAGGCAGACTCGGGTGCACGTAGTCCCAGAGGAGGCCGGAGTACTCGTCCTTAGAATCACTGTTCTGGGTTCCCCTCTGCTTTGCCTCTTCCTCATGAAAGAAGGCTTGCTGAGGGTTTCCAAAGTGCTTGTTAAGCTCTTCCCGGATCTCCTGGTCCCTTAGTAGTTTCCTGCCAGCAGAATTGCAATCCACTGTAGTTTTGGATTCCGAAGTGGGGTTGTGGTCCTGTCCGTGAGTATCCACTCTCGGACAAGCCTCCTGAGCTGGGGGGGAAAGGACCTGAAGCTGCCTGGCCAGAGAGGAAGACGAGGAGTTGGTGGAAGACGAAGATGTTGTAAGAGAAGCAGAGGTTGGCATGTTTGAGTCTTTACATTCTGCATGCCGGCCCTCCATTGGCCCGGAAACCGCTGCAGCTGTGGTGACGGTGGTGCTTTTTGTGCTTGTAGACTGGCAATAGTCATGATCTCCAAAGACACGGGGCGTGGGCCGCTTACCCCGGCGTTCCTCCGAATCCCCTGGGGGCATTGTGGAGGAGGCCTTGCTCAGCTGGGCGTAGAGCTCAGTTTGCTCTGGGCCCTTCCGAATAGAGAGGCTGGTTGGCAGAGGGCAAGAGCCCCCATTGCTCTGCCTGGGCCTTTTGCTTGACGGGGCCGAGGAGGAGCATGAAGACAGCTTGTTTTTGAGTGATACTTTGAAAGGGTTCTCTTGACTGGCTTTGTGAGGAGGCGTGGTTGGTGGTGTCAGACCTGGAAGGAAGAACAGAGAGAAGATTTACTAAACACGGTCTTTCTCTTTCCTCAACAGTACTTAGTCTGTTTCTAAGCTTGATTTAAATATTCCCTTCGGCACTAATCCGAATTTTATTGCAACCTTGACAGATTCATGTCACCTTTGATTGCATGACGATACGGATGGACTTAACTTCCCCCAGTGCTCAATAACGCTTATCCTTTTAACTGACGCACCATCAAAGCCTGCTCAAAATTACAAACAATCATTCATGTTATCCGACACACCGATCATTCGTTTTTTCTGGATCTTGGACTCAGATATATAAAGTCATAATTTGGTGTCTCCATTGAAAGCATGGTAACTCGGGAAGCTGTTATCCCCCTTATCATTGCCATCTTTTCTGCTCATGAACCTCAGCCATTCTGACAGATTTATGTGGCAACAGATGGCAGTTATATGGGAAGTATTGAGATGCGCTGTTTTACGGCATGGGTAATGCACTTGAACAAACAACCTGAGGTAGTTCCTCTTTATTTTTTGCCCCCTCTCCATCTCACTGAAATCTGCTACTCTGACTCATCCGCACGACTGTTCCGTTTCTAAAAATGGTTTTTGGTTTGATTTAAAACAGCCTTCTGAGAATTGCAGTCACCAGTCTTGTCCTTTGTTAAGAAACATCATAGACCCCAAACACAATTCGCTGGTCTCCTCATCCCTGTCAATCTCTCTCAGATTGAAACGAAACAGAAACAAACCAATACAGTATTGCAGCCTGATGCAGTCTATAAAACGACAGTGGTCCTGACTGGATTTATCATAACACGTGAAAGTATGCGCTGCCAAAAGAATTCTGCCAAGCCAATCAAATGCCATCCGGGCAGAGTCATAAACCAAATACTATTATCACCTTCACATTACATAAAATAAATAACCTTACAAAGCATTACACAAACACGTGCCGTTCAGTCAAAGTCGGACTCGTGGATGCGGGCTGCAATTGTATGCCGGTGGGTTTTCTCATCTGTTTCTGGCAAGGTGTGAATTACACAGGGATCTCTGAACGAATTATTAGTTAAAGCTTACAGAACTGATCCCCGTGGTAATCTGAAAATGCCATGCAAGAAGCCGAGCACGGACTGACCTGGGTGTCATACGATGCCATAATTAAAGGAACCCCTGTTCAAGTTTATCTATTAGAGGAGTGGGAATTAGGGAGGCGTATTAAATCTCCCGCTTTCTCGCATCCGGCTTTCTTCCTCTTCGGTGAGAATGCCTGGCCATTCTCTAATTCTACGGCTCTGCAAATGACTTTTCATGCAGCTGTCAGGATGACACAAACCTCAATGGAAATTTATGGAACCCAATGGATTTAAAGGTCTCATCTGGTGTTACAATGGATTGGGATCAGTTCATCTCGTGTGGTCTTCAGGAAAGACATATTGTCTGAGTACGAACGTCAATAGGGGCGGAGAAACAATAAAGGATGCTACAATAATCCTTACCAGAACATCAAAGCAAATAATTGGAACAGTATCAAATGGGTATATGTTCAAGCACCTGCGCACACCTATTTAATTTAGCTTTAAATATCGAAGGCTTATAAGGACTTCCTCATGCAGGTGAGATTAAACCCTATAGCAGCCTTGTTTGAGATGCTGGAAGGTTGACCTCACATGACCCTCTCAAATCTACCGTAAGATGAAACACCGTCATCAATACAGTCACACTGAAGCACCACTGGGTCAGAGACATCCCGAAACCCTTTCATGTACTAACACGTACGATATAATCCACATCTGAGCAAATAAACCAAATAAAGGTTACTTTCAAGCCCAAGGGTAGGTCAAATCTGTGCACCGAGGCCCATTACCTCGTAGTATGTGAATACCAAATGGCCCATTCACTGTGACACATTGTGAGAGAGAAAGGGCAGCCATTTTGTTTTTATTGACCTGGAATGATTAATCTCTGCATGGGGGATACAGAAATAATTACCTGCATGATTTATGCTGAGAGAAAGAAAGTGAGGGGAGAACTGCTGAAGACTTGTGTTTTTGTCCCAGCTGACGTATAGTTAGTCTTTAGTGTAATTTATTTTAGTTTATTATTTTCTGTTTGCAGCCTTCATTAACATGATTTTAAGAAAATAATAAAAAAATGATTACAATATAAGATAATTTAAATAAAATATATGTATAATATCAATAACAATAATAACAACAGCAACAATATTTTAATAGTAATTATTATTATTATTTTTTATTATTATTATTATTTATTTATTATTATTGATGTTGTTGTTGCTGTTATTTAATATTATTATTATTATTATTATTAGTAGTAGTAGTAGTAGTAGTAGTAGTAGTAGTAGTAGTAGTAGTAGTAGTAGTAGTAGTAGTAGTAGTATCCTCATTGTTATGGGGATATTGTTTGGATTATTATTGTTTGTACACATTTTGCAAGAAGGGCTAAATAAAATTAATACAAATATAATTAACATAAGAAACATCCTCAAATGGCCCTAATCTAATTTCTAGACTGTCTAGGAAAGACACAAATAATATCTGTGGCTAAACCAAAACTGAACTGAATGGCAAAACCAATTAAAACGATAATGTCACATCAATTTGTCCTCTGTGTATTGAAGAAGCAAGCTGACCAGTCAAAGAACATTAGAGTCTAAATAAAAGGGAGAGAATAAACTCTTGTTCAAAGGGGAAGAGTGAAACTTTCCAATAAATCACCTCGAGAATGGACGAAGTAATCAATAGTGGATTGTGTAAAATTCTGACCATGTCTCATCGGTTCACCTTGAACCTTGAGCTTTAATTAAACTATTAAACTAGGCTTGTGGGAGAACCTGCCCTTTGCCAAAAATCTAAACAAGAAAGCTTATCTTTGCTATTGAATAATGGAAACAACAAAAAAAGTTGTGCTTTTGTGCTTACCTGGGGTTCCAGAGATCTCCACACTCAATGTGCGTTCAATGGTTTTGTTCTCAAACGGAGATCCCTTGTGGTCACTGTAACAAACATGAAAAACAATATAAGAGAACAGAAGGAATTTTTAAAGCGTTTGTGTGAACAAACAAATGGAAATGAAATTAACAAAATGCCTCTTTTTTTTCAGATCTTTTAGTTTCAGATTTTGTCTGCTCTACAAAAGTTGTGTAAAAACTCTCTCACTTACTTTGGAGATTCAGGGGTCAAAGGAAGTGGCAAGATGGTTGGTTTGGCTGCAGAACACAAAGGAGCATGGATAATTAATTTACTAATTCACACGGTACCCGATATATTTCAGGTCTACAACTAAATCTTAGACTGGATCAGTAACAGCATTGACACCCTATTCTGAAAGGCTAAATGACTTTCTGGCCAAAAAACAAAAATGTTGGGCAAAACCAATAGTTGGATTAACATGACCCCATTGTTTGGTTTGTTTAAAAATCTGACCGCATATTTTGTGAGGCAGGATGGAGTGATGGTATGTGTAGAGGCGCCAAGCCCATCAAAAAAAAGGCCCCACATCCCAACATTCAGAATGAGGACACAGTTTTACAAAATAAAATTATGAAACGACAATGAATAGCAAAAATCCTAGAAAATAATTCTGACAAGATGATACTTGGCATGCAATGAAACCAAAGCAGAGACAGAAAGAAGAGTCAAGGAAGCTTGTGCAGTTGCCTGAGGCTGCGACCGTCTCCAACTGCAACTAGGGAGTGTGTCTCAGTTAGACAGCTATATTACGGCAGCCTGAGAAAAGAAGCTTTTCAGCGCGGTTCTGAGTTTGAAATTGGGTGACTCCACAGTTCAAAGTGATGTTGGTTTTCCCATCTCCCATTTAAAATTAATGAACAGACAGAGGTCTGTGCCAATTGAATAGAAGGTGCGGCTGGCTGCTTTCATTTTGTTTTCTCTCCCAAGTAAATGTTAGGTTTGTTAGCGCCGGGGGTTAGTGTGTGGTCAAACAGAGAAGCGGTTAAAAGAGAAGAGGCAAAGGAAAGAGGGCGGGGATGCAGCAAAGATTACCTAACACTGGAGGGGCTTGATCATCGGGGAGCCTGCAGAGTGCCTGTGTATTTGGGCGCTGCCCGAAGGGGGTGTGCTCTGGAACTAAAGAGTCTGGGAACAAGGGGCTTGGCATGCCCTGTGAGAATGACATGGGGCTGCCTATGACATGATCAAAAACATCTTCCCCGTCTTGGCCAACCAGATCATTCAGACTTTTTGGCACCTGCTCTGGTTCGGTTAACCAACAGCTCTCTAAGTCTAAATGAGCACACTCGAGATCAGCCACGCCAAATATTTGCTCATATGTCTTTTTGTGTTGCTCTAAGAGACCTGTGCCAGGTTTACTCTGGGGGGCATGAGGAGACTGCAGGTGGGCCTGGTGACGGGCCGGCCTGCGTCTGGAGGTGAGCATCTGACTGAGCATGGGGTGCTCTAGCACTTGCCTCCGTTTTTTAATGGTCACCGTAATGTGCCTATTAGCACGACCAGCCTTAGCCGAGCCGCCCGCCTCGAGGCAACAACCGCAGCTGCCTGCGTGACCCGTCTCTCTAGGCGGCTGAGAGTAAGAGTGCATGTACCTAATAAAGCGGGCGGCGGCCGAGCTGCCTGGGTCAGCGCCTGGCCCCTCTTCGCTGGAGCATGCGTGGCCACAGCCGCCTCCGCGGGATTTCTCCCCGCGAGAACACCGACGCCACTTCCCTTCCCCCTCACCAGCCACACTACACGTTCCTGCTTCCTGGCTCTCACCTCGCTGGGCCTGCACTGCCAGCTGCTGCTGCGAAGACAGGGTGGCAGAAGACGTCTTCTTTTTGGAGACAGTTGAGGAGGAGCAGGACGAGAGAGAAGAGAAAGAGGAGGTGGACGAGGAAGATGGAGATGACGAGGACGAGCAGGACAAGGCGCAAGCCGGCCCCCTGTCCTTGCCGCAGCCCGTCCAGGTGCTCTTGGCTTCCCTGGCTCTGATCTGGAAGGCCTCGTCGCTTGAGGTGAGGTACTTGAGTAGCTCAGTGCAAGGTCGTCTCACGGACCGGTTGGGACAGGCCCCTCGTGGTCTGCTGTTCCAGGGATTTTCTGTCTGAAAAACAGGAGTCGGAGAGACAGAGGAACAGAATAAGCATGGGATGTAACACGAGACAGCGGATTAGAACAAGGGGTTAGTGCAGAAGTGCTTTTGTCTCCCAGAAGGCATAGCGAGCGTGTTTCGCCTATCATCTTAATTACGAGGTCTTGGGATGGCTCCAGGAAGATCTGCACGCTGGCAGCGGGCAGGGACAGCGGTGTCCTCTGGGACCATGCCATGTGCAGAGCTCCAGAAACAAACAGAGGAGTCAAAGTCATTACGGAAAATTAACTCCTCCATGAGAGTTGCGTGTCGTGTTTACGCGAGGAGAGGCCTCCGCCAAAAATAACCACTCATTCGCAACATGACTTGGACTACGGTCATAAATCTTTTTTTTTTAACACAACATTGCTTATTCTATCAAAACATCTTTTTCTCATGGAAATGAGACGGTTGCATTCATCATTAAGGGTAATGCAACTTTGGATGAGGCAGCCACAACACCTCTGTCTCAGACACAACTTAATCAAGCTTTAGTTCCCCTGAGTGAACAGACTATTTGTATAATTTATCAGAAAGGAAAAATTACATGGAGCTAGCAGATGAGCTCGCACACCAGGCCTTTGATGCAAGAAGTGCAGCGAGCAGCTACCTTGGCAACAGCAGGTGTTGGTCTGATCCGTTGGTTGCTGGCTGCATGGTTCTGTGCTTTGCCACCTGGGTATTGATTATAGCTGAGCTGGGAGTTAGCGGGAGCCAGGAGGAGCTTCTTCAGCTACAAACAGCAGAGAAACACATCACAGGGATTACAGCTAGGAAATTAATAAAAAAAGAACTTGAACAACATTCATAGGAGATAAAAGTATATTCCTTCCCAACTAACATGTGCAATTTATTCTTGTATTTATCGTTTATTTTTTAAATAGTTGATTCTGTTCTGTTCTTACAATTATTTTGGGTTTGTTTGTAAATGTAGTTTTACATTTGAAAATACATCGTCATTTAGCTCCTAAGCACTTAAGCGATGGAAAGTACAGTGACTGATCAAGTATATTTGTCATGTGTGTGAGCTTTTTATCTTAAAATTTTAGATCACCCAAAAATGTTTTCATAATTTTTTTGGTCAACCTTTGTCTTTTTAAATCTGTATTACTTTGTTTTATAGATATAAAAAGAAGATATTTTCATAAATATTGGCAACAAAAAACACCCATTAACTTTTGTTCACTTAGTCGACTGTGTTTTTAATAATTTTGTAAACTATCCCTTTAATTTTTGATTTTAAGATTCATAGTAAAACTGATATAGTTTTGAGTAACCAACATTTAAATCAAACTTTGATTACATCAAACTTTTGAAAAATATCATAAAGATCCTTATTCGTTTTAATTCTCATAATTTTGTGTTGTTTTTCTTGTCTATGATCTGATTGTGTACGTGTGTGTTCCTTGAGGCAGTAATGAACAATGCAATTAACACCTCAGGAACACTTATCCGCTCAGATTTACTTTTTTAAATGAGCAGCATGGTCGCACTCAGCTCAGCGACTGATAAACAAGAAGCTGCCAGAGTCTCTTTCTAGCGAGTCTGTACCCATTTTTGGTAATGGGCCCTGCACCGTCTCCTTATCTGGTGCAAGTGAGGACCAGACAGAGGCAGCGGAGGATAGCGGAACAGCGTGGGACTGAGAGTGAGAGCAGGGGGTAAAGAAACAGAACGATAAGGCTATGCTTCATGGCAAAACAGGATTGGCCACAGAGGGAGGGTCTCTCTTACCAGGGAGGGCTCCTCTGGCTCCGGCGTGCGTGGCGAGCCGTCGGGGGTGGAAGGACAGCTCTGATCACTGGCATTGGTCACGTCCCCATCTGCCAGGGCCTCAAACGAAGGCAACCCGTCCTCATCCACCGGGATGCTGTCCAGGGTTTCTGTGAGCACCGCCAGCAAGTTGGCCTCATTTTCCTCATCTATCTTCTTAGGGGGCGAAACAAAAAGGGGATGGGGAAAGAACAGTGAAAGAAAATAGGACAGTTTAGTTTCAGAGTAGTCGAATTTGTTTGTTTTAATGCTGCATGGGCACTTGTTACTGTTAATAGAGGAAGGCTTTTTTGCTGCATGCACTTTTACACAAATTTTTTCAACTACAAATTGCTTAGGCCACATGAATCAGCAGCGTCAGTCATACATTAAACATGCAGCTTACTGGACCAAAATAATATCTCCCCAAAGAAACCCATTAACTGAGCTGACACACAGCAGCTACCCGGGGAAGTGGCAAGAAAGAGCGACCCAAAACAAGAAAGAAATTAAATTCCACCAATGGCCAACTCCGCCGTCTCTTGTGGCTCAACACCAATCCATAGATGGATCACAATGTGCTTATTTGAAACAAATATGGCGCTTCATATCAGCTTGGATATCCTTATTTCTTTATGACCCAGTTAACTAAGCTTGTTAACAAATAAGTCCAAAACTAAAAACTTCCGCCAGTCTTTGATCAGCATGTCTCTGTTGCTGTTGTTCTGCAGATGGCAGTGCAGGAGGGGCAGCATCCGGGGTGAGGTGATGGTGGAAAAGTAGCAGGCACTGGAAGTTCCAGCGCCGAAACCCACGGGACTTAGCGACTGCGGAAGATAAACACCAAAATTGCTGGGGGACGTGGCGTATGCAGGCCAACAAGAACAAATCCTTTTATGCACACCATTGGATTAGTATCGCTTGCTGATAGCGTTCAGGCGCATGCATGCTGGCTTCAGGGGGACCGTTCTTTTTAGATAGAAGTGCTGTGCTGCCTAGCCCACAGTCCCCTCGTGCAATGATCACCCTGTTTGATCCCTTTTCTATTAATAGTTTCCCACGATTACACACCAGCGCGTCTCTATGCCATGGGAGCTGCTTTTGAGACATCAAAACAAGGCCATATTACTCATTCCCCTTTCATTTATTAGATTCCAGCGCTGATAGTTCTAGCTTTTGATTATCCACTGACAGGGAGGAGAATGGTTAAGCCCGGCTTCATTGAGCACATAATGCCCTCCTTGGGACATGTTTCCAAATTTTCTATTGGAACTGATAACGCCACATAATTCCAAGAGATAACAATATGTTCACTGGGGTACCTGGGATGTGACGGCACAGCAGATACACAGAAACGTCAGCCCTGTTGTTTAATAGTTGGCCAATGATGTTCTTTCTTTAAGCCATAATTTCCCAGCAATTCGTCTTCGGTGACTTTATGAAGTGCGAGTCAGCGCAGACAAAACGGGCAATAACAATAAGGATTTCCTTCAAGCTAATTATAATCCCGGTTATTTAGGGTCACTGCTTTTATAGCCCATCATCTTTTGAATTACACGGGTTCAAGAATGGCTTCCCTTCATTTGATTGCTAAAAGCAGATTTTACAATAGCTCGATCAGACGAGAAATGACAAAGTGTTCGAGGGTTTAGAGAGCAATCAATAGCATGAAATCCTGCCAAAAACATCTTTACCTCTCTATATTCTAAGAAACAGACTCTACAACCTTTGTCCGCCATCCAGACATATAAATCAAAGAGTAAGCAACATCTGAAAAGAACATCCAGCGCTTTGCCAGAGTTGTCAGATTTGCAGGGCAGCCTCTGTTAGTCGTTGACTTCTTCGAAGAAGGCTTGGGCCAGACTAAAGGGGGATAAAAAACACGTATGATGCATTCCCATTCCGCTTAATGGACCCCACCGACTTAAAAAGAGCTAAACAATCGTGGTCTAATTGTGGGATCACAATATATTAACCCGCTTTAATTCCAAAGGGTGCCATTCATGTCCACTTCATTCCAAATGCTTCAATTAGCCGTAAAACACACTGGTGAGCGCTTGGTAGTCACACTCCATCCACCATTCCTCCCCTCCACCAGGACTTCAGAGGCACGCCAGCGCTCACCAGTCATTCATTATCAGGTGAGCCCTTTTGTTATCAGACAGGCTGTCTTTGAAATTGTCCTTGCTTTAACTCTTTTATTGAGTTCCACCCAAGCCATTGTATAGCCGAGATATAACTTATGCCGCTGATAACATGAAGCAAGAGCTCTTTCTTTTACTCCTAATTTCATCTCAAAGGCAAACAGGAGCAAAATCTGTCTGATATTGTTTGATCGAAGTAAGGAAGGGAAGAATATAAAAGAGAGACAAATGCGAGCTCGGATTGTAAGCATGTCTGCGGCCTTGCATCTCCTCCGTGACGAAGACGGAAAGCGTTGTGGGTAATAAAACCTCGAAAGTCAATTACTCAAGAGAGTTTTACAACCCAAACCTTGCACCGTTACAAGAATGTGTGGTGAAAGTTTAAGACAAAACGGATGGGTTTTCACTTTCGTTCTTTCTGAAAATAGACACATCAAAATAAATGTTTGCATCTGCCTTCATATAAGCTTACGATTGAGCTCGGTTACAGATATGAAAATGGTTGGGGGCTATTCTCAATCTCTTATACTTGAAATATAGAAAGTATGAAGCTCAATAACAAATAATGCCATCTATGTTTGTCAGCTGTTGTTGGCACATTAGGTGCACAATTTATATTATTGGGTGTTATTTATCTCACGGCAAACATATCATCAAAAAAGTTTCCATAAAATAGAAAGATGATGACATCATGGTAAGCTTACTGTATATTTGAGTTAATATGGCTTAATCGAAACAAAGCAACTGTAGTTTGATTGATGTTAAATGGAATGAAAAAAATTGATTTCTCTAATGAATCTCACTTTTGAAATAAACTCTTTGAATACAATGCAATACAAGAGATAAACAGAAAAACTGCAGAGCATTGTGGCTACGAAGAAAGAGAAAATCAAATGGAAAATGTAGTACAAATGTGCTTTAATTCCCAACAAAGAATTGTAAATCAAGCAATGCAACCTATACATTAAAACCCTCCCACAGATTGCATTATTAAATACATCACAGTGCAAGCCCCCATCAATATGCCTAACAATATCATGTGACAGTACACATAAATGGTGCCGGTCTCATATGTCTTACTCAAAAATAGGATTCTGCCATTGGAATCACCAGCACTATTTCAAACCTCATTTCCCCTGCAAATGATCCTGCAAGCTGGGCATCGAGGCATGTCTGCTCCAGAGGCAATGATCACAGAGAGACAGGCTACGGCAAAGATTAACTTTTTATAACCCTCACAAACATTACCACCCCCCGGCTGAGTCTGGACACCACAAGTAGATTTTACGGCAGAGAGAGTACCGTTACCAATCAAACTCACCAACAAGAACCATTACGTATTTTAGCGTGCGAGCGATTTGAATGTGTGTACGCCGAAGTGAACCCTTCAGATCTATAAGAGAAGGTTCTCTTTGGTGACCACAACAAAATCCATCTTATAAAGAGACTATAGTCTCTAAGAATGCAAATTTGGTCAGATTCTTTGGACCAGTAACTGACCGCTGACAATCCTTAAACCAAACATATGACTACGTAAATGGTTAATTCGACTCTTAAAGGAATGCGTTTTTGAAAGTCATGTTTTACTATGCCTACCAAATCATTTTCAATGGGATTTCATCGCTATACGACATCTAACAAACTGATCCAATGAGATGCAATGCTGAGATTGTCGGTGTCTCAGACTCTTAAACCTACGGACCTTAAACACTTTCTGAATTTAAAAAGACCATAATAAAAATGGAAGTAAAAAAAAAACGGACAGCCCAGTTTATCTTTTTTGACCTGAAGGAGGGTAAATAAATAACTCATCATTTAAAAAGCCAAAAGAGGGGTGCATGCAGCGTAATGGGAAATACGAAACATGTTGTCCAACGCATTTCTTCTCGATGTATGTATTAATATATATCCAACGACGTTCTCCAAAGCTCTCATGTCACATAGGTAGGACGGCCTATCATTTGTCACCCTTATATCAGCAGTGGTACACATCATCGGAGGCACTGCACCAAAACTCAGAGGCAACCTCAAAAAAACAAACATGATTTTCTAGAACATCATATTACGCATATTTGGTAAACCACATATTGAAACCTGAAAGTGTGAAACTAGAGTTTAAAATTGCGTGTGTGCACACTTTTTCACGCACACCTGGTTCTCATGTAAGCATCTTTATGAAGCGAGTGCGGTTGCAGACCAATATCATAGAACGTATGGTAATTGAAAGAACCGAATGTGTGCGGAAATGCAGTCGATTTGATTTTGCTGCAAAAGGTCACGCTATTCAATTTACACTCAATGCTGAGTACAGTAGCCGGCAAAACACCTGAAAGCAAATGATCTTATCAGAACCCACCGCATCGCTCTCATCTTACTGGATAAAAGCTATTTGCTGATTACTAAATAAATGCATTATCTTTTACCTTGACTCCCATCTTTTGCCCCCTCCAAGATGCGATGGTGAGAGATGCGATGGTGAGAGATGCGATGGTGGGAGAAGCTCTACGAGACCTTGACATCTCTTTTTTATTATAGTTTTATTTTTGTTTCTTGCATACCATTACAGTGCTTTTGAATAACCCTGAAACAAGAATCCAAGATGTCTTTGAGATGCACCTCTTTTATTACAAATAGAAATCAAATGCTTAAAATGTAGAAGAAGGGTTTTTCGCATCAAGCATTACTCCCAACCAGTTCATTTATTTCAGAATTATGTCGTGTTTTTGGTTTACCCCTTCATTAAAATCTCACAGACGGTAACTAAGCTACGTCCAAAACACCCTGTACCCAGCGATGCTTAAGCTCGGAGAGAACCAGCATTCCTGGAATCCAGAGATTCAAACTCCCCCTCCCCGTGATGCCGAAGTATTAAATAATCCAGGGAACGTCTGTAACGGGCTCACTTTCTCTCTCTCTCTCGGCCCAGGGTCGAGCCAGACGCTTGGGGCTTATTGGCTTAGCGTTTCCGGCCAGGTTAGAAAGAGACAGGCCCTGAAAGGCTCTTAAAAGAGATTACCATCCCGGACTAAAAATAGCCCACAATGGTTATCCCACACTTACAACTAGTGACACCCACGTTCCATGCCATCAACAAAATGCAAATATTATCGTACGGGGTACCAGTACACTTTGTTAAGCTGTGAGTCCAAAAGACGACGCTGCATTTGAACTTCTCGCACGAACAATCTAATGTCATTAAATAATTATCAGCACCACGCCAGCCCATGTTAAATCCTTGGCTGGTACTGGTTGTACTGTTGATGTTGTATATTTATCATGACCGAGATTAAACTTGGCACGGGATCAGCGCAAAAGAGCAACTTCCATCGAGAGCCGTCCGAGCCAGACTCATAAAAAGGATTTAAAGTGCTGGCCCCCGTGTCCAAGGAAAACCCCGTTTGTAACCGCCTGTAAACATGGAAAAAAGCCCCACGTGTGCAGGACCTGTGGTGATCCAGTTCTGGGACTGTCAGATGACCCACAGGCCTGGCGGAACACAGTGTGACTCCGAGCAAAGGAAAAGAAACCGTGGTAAAGCAGCGCCAGCCTGTACGAACCGGAATACGCATACGCGTGAGAGATGTGTTAAGATCAAAGCTTAAGGTAATGCATACCGGTGTCTTGAAGGAATTAGATAAGATTTGTTATCGGATGTAAAATGTTAGTGTAGAATTATCAAGAACATGACAGCCCTTGCGTACCAGAACAGTAAATGAATATTCCTATTACACAGCTGACAAAAATAGTTCATTATCAGCCAGTCGCAGCATTCAAATATTTTGGGATGATGCTTTGTCAAGAGTCTTAATCACACTCTCCCACAAACCTGGCTGTGCATATTTTTGAATGTAATGTAAAACATGACTGATGGTTGATTTATAAAAGTTTGGTTTCGAGGTAATAAAATAAGGCCCTCACAAAAACAGCCACGTGCGTACTCCCTTGGCATCTTCCTCCCTTTCTCCAGAGGTGTTAAACAGGTTTTAGGACGAGCATCAGGTGGTTAAAAGTGCAGTATAATTGATGAACATATAGGCAGAGAAATTAAAGAACAAAAACAAGTGCGTGAGAGAACCAGACAAGAAGAAAACGCAAGGAAGCAGAGCATCCAGCAGTAGATGTTAACTCGCCCTTCTGCAAACATGCCCTGCGGGAACTATTTTCCAACTGCCGGGTATGTTCCGTCTCCTCTGTCCCTTATCCTCGCGGTCTCTTGCATCTATCCTTCCCTTCGTTACAGAGTGACTACAGCTGAATAGATTTGCCTGTACCCGCTGAATTCAGGTTCTATGGCTGCCTGACAAGTTTCACAGCCAAAAGACTTCAGTGGCATATAGCGAACAAGGTCTCTTATTGATGAAAAGAACCATTATATAATCCCAGTTGTGTCACCGTCGAATTCAGTTATATGAATACATATTCCATGCCAAGAGTGTATTTATGTTCTACTCAATGACCTAAATAAATGAGATCAGATTACATAAAAGTTTAATACATTTGTAACTAGGATGTTACAACTAATGAAATTTGTACCAAAAGTCCACATTATCTTACGTTGGAAAACTATATTTTTTAAATCGAAACCCTGTCGTCTTTTTTTCTTCCAATTCATTTGCAACCTTAAAAATTAAGTCATATAAATAATCATTTATAAGTTTGGACTTCAACAGACATATACATGAGACGTTGGCTCACGGTGACCCAGGTTCGAGTTCGACCCAAGTCATGTCCCAGTTCCACAACCCCTCTCTCATCTCTTTTCTCCTGTCTGCTCTCCACAATCCTACGCAAGAACAAAAGGCAAAAAAAAGATTTCTGGCATTCAAAGCCCTTGGAGATCTTAGATCTGCGAAAAAGCATAGCCCTTTTGACTGCTACAACACAACACAGCAATGCAATATAAATGGCATACTACAATCTGCCATTGCAAAGTATGAACCCTTAATACCACGGTTGGGAAATTCCTATAAAATACCCCAAATTATATTGTTTCATTCAACAGAAACAGAATATAACTATGCTACTAAATAAGTCGTGGTGTCTAAAGACCGTCTACAACAAACAAGACAAAAGCAGCCTAACAAAGTACCTGCTTTTGAGTGGGCTGACACCAATATACATGCAAACCATCTGCCCCTCGAGTGGCGAGCCGTGGAAACAAGCTGAAGTGTAGCACGAGTGTGTGTGTATGCGTGCATGCGCGCTTCATAAGTGTTCACTTGAGGAAATCACATTATACAGCACAATATGATAATATGCTTGGCCCAGCTGAACTGGTGCAGCTAAACTGATGGTGTGTTTTCAAATGTCAGCATATATTTGCAAATTAAAAATGCGACGCCATCAGCAGCCACTGTTAACGCAACGTGTGCGCGTCCCTCTGTGTGGATGTGCTTATGAGCGTGTTTTCCTGTCTTTTGAGATATGTACACTTGATCCAGGAACGCAACGGAGCAATTTTATCAATCACACTTCCCCTCCGTAGCGCCGGGTTTCAGCAGGCGGCGACGACTGTTTGATAGATTTACAAATTACCAGACAAGCAAGGAGCGAACGGGCCCCTGTTTACATGTATGTGTGTGTACCTAGGTGCGTGCGAGATTTATTTCAGTGATTGATCTGCAGAGTCGCTTGAATGTGTAGATATCCCCTTCGCACCCAACGTGCAAGCCCACCACACACTTTGGCTCGTGCCCAACAGCTGGCATGGAGGTCAACGTCTGGTCAAAGTTTTAAGCGGTCATTGCTAGAAGTGCTCACCTTACAAAGCACAGCCAGTGCTTTCACCCCGCGATCATGTTGTAATTCCAAACACTCGCTGGCGGCATAGTTTCGTGTTTGGATATAAACATCACACGATCCCACCGCTAAGACCTTATTGGATGACCTAATACAGTACGGCCTTTAACGGGCAGTTATTTTCACTAGGTGTCAAGTGCCCTTAAAATAAAAGGCTGCTGCAATCACTTGGAGTGAGGGAGTGTTCCGTTCCACACATTGTCCGTTCAGCAGAGAGAACAGCGAGAACTCCTGCCTGGATTCAGAGCTAAAGGCCATCCAAAAAGTCAGCATGCTGTACTGGAATCACCTGTTTACCGCGCTACACGTGAAGGCTCCAATGAGAGAGCGAGGTGGGAAAGTTAGTATTGAGCCTGAAGCTCTGCTTAAGTGCCCTTTACCGTGTTTTGGTCACAGCGCTGCGGGAGATGAGGGCAGAGCTGCTGCTCGATTTATCGATCCGATTCTGGGGACTACACATTTTAAATAAACTGATTTAAAGTGATAGTTCACCCTAAATTTGAATCAGGTCGTTATTTACTTATCTTGATTCGTATGACTTTCTTTCTAACCTTCTTCCGCAGAACACACAAGAATGTTATAACCGGCACCCATTCACCTGCATTGGTTTTGTTTCCATACAGAAGAAGTGAATTGGTGCTACTGCGGTTCGGTTACCAATCTTCTTCAAACTATCTTCTTTTGTGTTCTGCAAAAGAAAGCAAGTCAGAAGAGGTTTGAATTGAAAAGAATCATTTTTGGGCCGAACTTTAATCATCAAGATAATGAATTCAGATGTGCATTTTCCATGTAGCTTTGCCTTTCATTTTCCAGTGTCTTCCATTTTATTTTTTAATAGTTTTTGGATACTAGAGTATTCCTTGTACACTATTTACACCACATCAATCCAGCGTTGGGTCAAAAAGGGGCAATCACAGATATTAGAATGTAAGGCAACTATCAACCTAAAATGCTGGGTTTGTTTTCACCAATTGTGTTAATACAAAAACATTCTGGCTTAAGATGGTTCCTTTTTGACTTAACCCTGGGCCAAAAATCACCCAGCATTTTTTGGTTAATGCTACCAAAAATCACCTACAAAGCTATTAAAAGGCTGCGAAAACATTCCCAAAATTACATTTAAGTACTACTATCGAAATGAATACATAGCAGTCCAGAATAACCTTTGACAAGTGCCTTAAAGAGCCAATTTGTTTGACCCAAACCCACGGTATAACACAACCAAGTGCTTCTAACTTCCCCGAAGCCTTGTTCCCATGAGAAGAGCTGCCGGTGACAGACTGACCGGGCTGTCAGGCCCTATCCCAGGGGCAGAGCGGGCTGCCTGTTGGCCCCCACCTCCAGAGATTCATTTTGGCCCCCGAAATGGGCTTGATAACTAGACCCGAACTGCCACTGAAAGGCAAAAGCTGTCACGTCACACGAAATCCCTAGGCTGCGTTTCTCTGTCCGCTGCTATCGCTCATTTTCATCTGCCTGCCGGCTTGCCCCGCACGGCCCTGCAATAATGGAACATCATGTACAAAATGTCAGGAAAGTGTACGACAGGAAATAATGAATCGTAATGATAAGAAAAGCTTTGTGGTTGTGAATTCAAGTGCGTTTGAATATACATAAAACATACTTAACAGTCATTCATTCCAATCGTATATGCAATTGTGTGTTTTAGCATTTCTTTAGTGTTCATATCCCTGTGTGTGTGGCCTGGTATTGCGTATCCCTTCAAGAGTGTGAGATCAGACGAGTTGCCAGGCCACCCATTAACTATACTGCAGTCAGACAGGTTAAGGAAACATTGCCAGGGGTTCAGAGGAGTGTGGGGGAAGGATGAAAAACTTCTGCCAACTAGCTTTGCGCAAGACCTGGCCATTTATTAACCTGTCTTCACTTCGCTCCTGGGCGCTGTACTGACCCACATAGGCTGGTATCAAAAATGCATATTGGCACATTGTGTTCCAACTGTGATCTAAGGGGAGCTGCCTTTTACACCTCGTGTTTGGAGTTATCCCAAAAAGCAACGCGATCATCATTAACTTCCCTTTATGTCATGTAATGTTGTATCACTAATACATCGGTATGAATAAAAAGAGATGCTTGGATATTGTGTCTCGCATCGTGTTATGTTTCAAAGATGAAAAACTAATATGGATTGCAAACGACATGGGGGTAAGTAAATACTGATAAAATCATTAAACTCTTATCTATGAACAGTCACAGTTTACACCGGAATAATAAATTCGTTAATAATCTGCTCGAAATATCTATAGGTATGTCAAATATGTCACCGCCGATATCTCTTACGTGCCCCCATAAGATGCAATAATTATATCCCGCTGAACCTTTAGGGGTATCAGCGCCACATGTTCACATAACCCTATAGGAATGTGCCATAATACAGCGCCCTATCACGCCATGACACAAAACACCGAAACGTGCCCTCGTGACTGACCCTGCACTACGTTTCCCAGCACTCAGAGCACTGCGGCATTATCATTTCTCTTCTCTATCTGCTCAGATAAGACATAATGAACCAGTCCTGACTCTGCCTGCTTTTGCCGGCTCATTTCTTCTCCTATGGACTTTGCTTTCTGTGACAGTGACGGAGAAGTGCGAGTGTAACAGGTTTAAAGTTTTACCCTTTCCTTTTTTCAACCTGACAACACTGGACAGGGACAAACTGGTTTACAAATGGCATATTCAGAACAGGGGTTCACAAAAAGGTTACTGCGCTACTCATTGGCTGCCTTATTCCACAAACAGGATTCAAAACGTCAAGCGAGAAATCTATGAGCAGAACAGAGGGTGAACAGATGGGAGACACACGAGATGTGAATCCTATGGACCACTGCTTCCATTTAATGTATAAAACAAAGGTATAACAGCTCAACCTAAAGGTTGGGTGCTTTTCGTGATACCTCACCCCAAGGATGCTCATTTTTTGATTTTGGACCCATAACCACAAACGCTCAGTTCTAATTTGTGGATCACAAAATAAGTAACACGGAATGCGTACCTAAGTTCAAAGAGACAAAGATAGAGCATTAGGGAAATAAAGAGCAAAATGAGCATCTTTACCTCAAAGAAGTTCGATGCTTCATTGCCATACTGACTGGAAATGATTTCTGATTGGTCGCTGTACCACTTGAGTCCTCCCAGGAAGCTATCTGCATCGAGGTCACTGACATCCAGCTCGGAGAGATCAAGCTCAGGCAGGTCAGGGCAAAGGGGTTGGTCTTCACCAACCAAGGCAGCACACTATAATAAAAAAATGTTTGATTAACATCTTTATCGAGGGATTATATTGAAACATAACTGTTCGGTTTACTACTAAGCAAATCCGAGTTGTTAAGATAAGATGATCGTGGACCAGATAGGTTACACAGCGCTCTTTAAATTGTCTCCACGTTGGGGAAAAGTTCACCCAAAATGATTATTTTGTCATTTTAAACCTTTAAGACCTTTTTCTTTAAAACTCAAAAGAAATGTTCTAATATATCTTAAATATATTTTTAAGTTGTTGGTAACTGAACCCAACTTACGGGTTTAAAATGTGAATCAAATTTTTCCTTTATGAGCCTTTACAAAAAGTAATAATTACAACCAACATGTTGAGAAAAGTCATTTTCAAACACCCAGATGCCTAGAAATGACCATAGACATTTTATATTGTATTTAAATAACATGAATTTTAAACGAAAGATAGATTAATTCTAACTTTGAAGCAATATGGCAATTCAGGCAGTCTGCCATTTAAGATGAGAGATTGTTTAAAGAGGAAAGCAGGGCTCCTGCCAAAGCATTTCTTCAGCACACAACATGATGATACACATCTGTCAATATTATTCAGGTGTTTAACATCCATTAAACGGACAATAATAAATACTGAATCTCCCCAAGACAACTAGTTGAGTTTGCAAAAACAACAGTACAAACATTAAAACACACACTTTACTTCTATCAACATATTATTAGATACTGTCTGTTATTAGATATATTATTATCGGCTATTTACCGCTTCATTGTCTCCTCGACTATTGTAAGTCGCTTTGGATAAAAGCGTCTGCTAAATGACTAAATGTAAATGTAAATGTAGATACACACAATATTGCAGATATTGCTCAAAAGCATCCAGCATCCTTAAAACCTCTACACCTGTTTGTTTAATGTACATGACAAAACCACAATTCTGGATAAATTCAACGAGAGATGAACATATCCTAAGGGTCCAGTTAATACGAAGAGTACCATAATTTCACACATATACGTTTCTAAACCAAATCTTAAAAATCAAGTGTAAAACCCAAATGAATGTTTTTGTTTAACATTGACTTAAAAAAGTCCATTAGGGTTAAGAGACAAACACCAAATGAAGACCAAAAAAAAAAGAACGAATATTAAAATGATTGAACATTGATAGATGTTTACGTTGCATCATCTGAAAATCGAAGGATAACTTTCTGTATACATACAATTCTGTGATTGGTTGCGGCGGAGGCTGGGCAGGGCGGGGCTTCGTGGGAAAGAGCACGACAGCCACGCCCACCGCTGGACCAGAATATTCCCACTGCACATGTGTCAGTGTGTATATTATAATAAACACAAACGTTATGCTTAAATCGTGGACGTCCACAGGTGTATACAGTTTTCATCGACAGAGGAGGGTGCTGTGGACTGCTGCATGTGTGATAAACAATACGTCGAGAAACTAAATATAATAATGAACCATTTTAAAAATGTGAAACCAGTGCGCTTAAACTATCCATATTCTCCATCCTGTTCCTGAAATCTGATTATTATCCTGACAGAAGAGGAACTTAAAGACATCTCTCTATAGTAAGGGTTTGTGTGCCGAACGCTGTCCCTGTAATAACAGATCAGAACAAATATAAGGGAATCCCACGTGTTTCTGTCTCACTGATATCTGATTTTGTATCTTTATATATATCTATAACACAAACCATGCTGTCAGATTAATACACCGCTAACATGTTACGCATCTGATAATTACAGCTTCTGCATGATCAGGTCCCCATCATCCCCAAAATACAGACAGGTTTAACCCACAGAGTTTATCCGACGACAACCCGGACAGACAGACAAACAGATTAGTACAGGCAGACAGACAGAAAGACAGATAGTTAGATGAGTTCAGACAGAAAGACAGACAGACAGTTAGATGAGTACAGACAGACAGTTAGATGAGTACAGACAGACAGGCAGACAGACAGTTAGATGAGTACAGACAGACATACAGACAGATTAGTAAATATATATATATTAGTAAAGACAGACATATACACAGACAGGCAGACAGACAGCTAGATGAATAGAGACAGACAGTTAAATGAGTACAGAGAGACATTTAGATGAGTACAGACAGAAAGACAGACAGACAGATGAGTACAG
>CM065661.1:3346564-3476564 GCA_033220385.1 Triplophysa yarkandensis | reverse complement strand
AAGCTCCTGTATAGCGTACAATAATAATGCAAGATGGTTTATTTAATTTAATTGTAAAGATTTATATTACATATCTCTCTCTCCTTTTCTCTCTCCTTGACTCGCTTACTCTATCTCTGCTGATTTTCCTGGCAATTTCAAATAGCAAGCTACAGTATATATGTGTTGGGATTTCTAATGTATTCCATTCTCATTTACTTTATTTCCTAGAGGTTGAGATGTTCCATTCCAAACCAAAATAGTCTACAAACCTGTCACAAAGTGTGGATAAAAATAATTCAATCTAAAGATTGAACTGTTGAGTTTTTTTGCCATAACTGTATAAAAATTAACAGCTCTTTCCTAAAACAAGAAAAATTTAATTTTAATTTTTTTTGGAAATGACCATTTTACTAGGACCCATACATTTAGTTAATATTCAATTTATCCTGTTAAAATTGTCTGCTGGATAAGGCGAAACATGTTGTTTATTAAAACAACAATATTGTAGATTATAAATAAATAAATAAAAATTATAGTACGCAACAAATCTTTTCTTTAATGTCTTACAAATTAACGTGAAATGTATGACATCAGGGATTCCTACTATAAATTAATATAAATCAAATAATTGCATATGTCCAGTGTACCATTATGTACCCTCTGGTGTAGATCCGATCGTTTTTAGTTTAAAGATCTCATTTTGAAAGATGATCCCAAGACAAACCATTCAGAGCATTGTCATGTTGGATTGCATTGAACAACTTATAATTGGTCGAGAGGACACATTGCATATAGGCTGAAAACAGTTTGGGATTTAAAGCGTTTTGGAAAAAAAGTTAAGTTTATAAATGTAAATGTCATGTAAAGTTGAGTTTAACTAGTGCTTGGGAATTCACAGTAAACCTATGGTGGATAAGGGCTTAGCAACCAGCACTGTAAAACATTTATTAACATGGACTTGGAGGCAGATTTGGGGCAAACCCTGGGAGCTTACCTTGCAGTTTGAAGGCATCTGTGCTTATATTTGCAAAGCTATTTGGTGGGAAATACTCCCACGACGTTTCAAACTTTGATTTGAAGATGGAAACAACAAACAAAACAAACATATGACATATTTTTGCACAATGGCACTGTTTTTAATATAGTGCTCTTATATGCCAGTAAAATTAGCCACAGATGGATACTGGAAACGGAAGGAGATGAATCACCTTCAAAAAATCTGGAGACTCAGACAGAAAAGGTCAAACCTGGCATTGAAACCAAAAAGTGAAGTGATATAATAAAAAGGGATAAACAAAAGACTTGAATATGTATGATTTGGTGTTCACATCTGCCAGTCACACAGCCATGTAAAGTATTGACCAATCTGGATGCCCCGCATCATCCAGACAAAACACTCCGCAAATCAACCACTTCTGATTATCGGTAGCAAATGACTCTATTTCTTCAGCTTCATTTGACAAAGTTACGCGTCTTATCAAAGACTTCCACCACAAATTGAGAAACCAGATGAAAGGCCTTCAAAAGATAATAAGAGTCTCTAAAATACACTTAACTTAAAATGCATCACCTCACCGCACAACGCACCACGGATACAATGAAACCCAAAATAATAGCAGCAAATAGAAGAGAGTTCCTCTGAAAGGAAGTCATCTTGAGAGAGGAATCAAAGAAAGCCATTCAGTCTAGTCTATCAGAACAAAAGCCTTTCTATTGACGAATTCAGCCATTTCACAGAAGGTTTGGAGTGTGGCCGATTGCTACCTTGGAGGCCCCGGTGTGTATTATTGCAGTAAATGGCATAGCAAGGCTGGGGCGTGCTAGCCAGGGCTCAGCTATGAAATTGGAAATAACAATGGTGAAACACAACAGCATATCCGCACGAAGGACATAAGTCAAAAGAGAAGTGTGGGCTCAGCGGCAAAGCCCAGAGATATTTGCAAAGAGAAATCTTGACACACCAAAGCCTCCCGTGAACGAAAATATCACGGTCACACAAAAAAAGAAACTCGGGTTCGCTGTCAGAGCGGCACATGTGGATAGGCTCCTGCATCTGAGTCCGTTATTAAGGCATGTTAGAATCACTATGCAGTCATGAAAGATGCATGGGCAAAAAACACGTGTCTGGCAGAAAGACGGGCGCCGGCGAGAGCATGTTTACAAGCTCGGGAATGACACGCTGCTTGCTCGGATTATTTCAAGACTTTCGCGCGATTTGTCAGGAAGTGAAGGGCAGTTCGTCGTCCGTCAAAAATAAATGGAATTAAATCGATTGAAACCGCAGCATCCGAGACGCCGTAGTGTTATCGGCATTAAAACGGAGGGGATGAAAAACGCATTAGCGAATGTTCTTATGAAGTCCTGGTATGATTAGAAGTAGAACTCCCTTTGTGTGAGAAGATGAGTTTGCCTCTCTTACTCTCTCGGCAGCGGCGACATGCTCGGGAAGAATTAGGTCACTGTTTGAGCGCCGCGCCTGCAAGAAACTCCACGTTAAAACCGTGAAACACGGAAAGGACGGAAGGAGGGTGCACAGGTAGAAATGTTATCACAGATGCACTGCCCAATTATTATAAGGAAGAGAAAGCCAAAGTGCGTTCTGTTGGCTTGCATAAAGGGTGGAACTAATCTGAAAGCCCTTACACAATCATAAAAAAGACTGTCTCATCATCTTTTTTCTCCTTACAGAGGGATTTCTTCTATGTGCCACCCCACCCCCCAAACTGTCATTGCTTACCTGGGCTTCAGGGCAGATTTGAAACAAAACAGTTGATTGGGTTTCATGCATATCCTGTGCTTCTGTGTGCATAGAAAGAGAAGTCAAAGAAAGCTTTATAATATCAACAAAAGAAAAGATTGATGGGAAGATATATCCCTATGAAGTCAACGGATGATAAACAAGTGGCACCGATCTGAACAGGTTCTATATCACCAATAAAACTGCAGCAGGAATTCTACCCCATATGTACGGAAACTTAGTATCTGAATGTTATAAAAACATCCAATACTTATCTTCCTGTATTTGATGTTTTCCACAAATATCAAGCTTTCAAGTAAAAATCACTAAACCTATGAGCATGCAGAATACGTGCATGAATTACTGTCTAGCCTTGTGGTTTATGTTCATTACATTTTCCCTGAATGGATAACCACAAGACCCATTTTCACGGTAAGGTGGGGTTTCTTTGACTTGGGTTAAGGTTCGACGCAGCGGTTCCCAGGCCTCGGTTAGCAAATATCTCTCTAGCAAGCTACTAATGTTGTGACACGTAAATTCTTCGGAGGATCGTTTGGTACTTTAAAGTAGTAGAGGAGAGAGTTGTGGCCCAATTGGTCTGAAAAGCAGTCATGCGGTAAAGTGCCAGCTCCACAATTCCCATGTAATTAAGGTGGAGATGGTCGGCTGATTCTGGGCTTGTAGTTTTCGGTGAAATTTTTGAGCTGACAGCATGACTGGAAAAAAGAAATGTCCACACGTGTGGAAAAATGAATGAAATCTAATTAAATTAGTTAAAAGCTTTTCGTGTTGGTTAACAGCGATTCGGAGATCTATTAGAATCGCTGTGCGCAGGATGTATAATACGTTTCGTGTAATGTAAAGAAAACGGTAATTATTTATAAAGAAAAAGGAAATGTTTGTAGTGCAGAGTTATATGAAATGCAAAGTAAGAGAAAAAAACACCTTCAACTTTATAGCAAACTCGTTCTGTAATTATTCAGCTGCAGTTCTTGGCACCGTAACGGCTATATTCAGAAACAGTCTCTCACTGCGGAGGTCCATCCCTTCATTCTCTCTAGAGACCACCGGCAGGCTTGTCAGTACGGTAAACAGGATTTATCATCCAGATGACGCAGGCAATTAGAGCGTAATTGGCATATCATCTGGACATGAGGAAAGATGATACAACGGAGATATGCAAGAGCAGTTACAACGGCCAGCAAACGGAAGCGTTAAAAAAGTACGGATCAGATGCGCTGGGATGATTCTGAAGATTACAAATAATAATTACAACTTTTATGTACAAATGTGCATTTACAATTGCTAATTGGTATTGCTGTCCCCAACCATAAACCGGTTGTTGATTTGTTCATATTTCACACAACAGGAGTTAAAAAAAACATTAGATGTTTTTCATATGTAGGAATCAGAGAGCCATCCCTTTGGCTCGTTGGATTCATTGGAGTTTAAAGGAAGTTTGCTAAGGTAAATATTATTTTCACTAAAACACACACCTCAAAATACAAATCTCAAGTTTTTAAAACCTTTAATGCATATTTTTATCACTTTCCTAAAAATACAGGTGCTTCATGATGCCATAGAAGAACCTTTTGCCGTCATAAAAAACCTTCAACATCCAAAGAATACCCATTCTTCAGGTTATATAAAGAGAAGAAGGTTCCTTGGATTTTTAAAAGATAAGAAAAAGATGGTTCTTAAAAAAATCTTTGAGTGTATAGTTCTTTGTGTTATTTCTATGGCCTCGCTCTGAATAACTTTTTAAGCAACTTTGTTATTCAGAGTGTACATGAATGATAATGTCCTATTTGGGACATTTGGTATTTTCTAAAATTTCAGAGTTATTCTGGGTTTTATCACTGGGCAGACAACACAAGTCAACAAAATCCCGTAGATGTACATCGCAGGAGGGACTTGTGATCTGGGCCAGTAAGCAATTGCTATTCCGTACACCCTGTAGCTGCGTTTTAGACGGCACAAACCTTTTCTTCAGTGCATGTACAAATCTAGTTGTGTGTTTTATGGCAGTACTGCTTTGAAATGCAATAAGTATTTCATCTTATAACTCATTCACTCGCTCACTACTCATTCACTTACTAGTTTACTCAATCTCTCTCTCCCTCTCTTCCGGCCTCTGTCCCGTTCCTTGAGTTTAAGTCATCCATTTATTCATTTGCATACTAAGCTATTTATTTACTCCCTCCTTCAAACTCGTGCACCCGTTTCCATACAAACTCACTTACATAACAGTTTTATTCATTTATCTCTTCATCTATTTCCATTTTAATTCACTTATACTCCTGGTCACTTACTTATGCTGTAATTTGCATACTAAATGACACTTTTCCTCGCGGTAACTCGTTGGCTATTCCTAATTGCCAGCTTAGTTATTTACCCACTTATTTAGTCATGTTCCCCCTGTGCCTCGTGGCTCATACGACTCTTACGACAATGCTTCATTAAAGGAAACCTCAGTTGGCCTCTGGTTCAGGGCAAAGGGGTGTGATAGTACATTTGCATAAAAGAGCAGAGCCGCTAGGGGTTCAATCAATCTCCGAACATGGTATTGCTGAGCCAAAACTGACCACGGGGACAGGTTTATACAGCCATAGACATTTATCACAGCATAGATATACTGTTATAGGGTTTTGAGATGGTCAGGGCTGAAATTCACAAGGCCCCAGACCACATTTCGTCACCGGTGGACCTCGGAGTAAGCTACATTTCTACGTTACCCTCCCCCTGGATATAGTCAATGAGAATGCTTAAAGGAAGGGTATCATGATGTTTCATGCATTATAAGTGCTTTGGACTGTTCAACATGTTAAGTTCTAATGTTCAACGTGATACAATGGTTAGAAACAGATGCAAAGTCCAAAAATCATGTCTACGCACCAATCAGAGAACTTACATTGACATTGACATTTTGTCATTTAGCTGACGCTTTTATCCAAAGTGTAATGTAAATGTAAGACTTTTAGATTATGAACAACGTGATTCTACACTTTAGGTACGATGACTGGTATGATTGAGAGTGACTGACACTGCCGGTGATACATTTCCTTTAATGTTTCCTATTGATGGAATTCAACGAATCCAATGAAAGTTAGATCAAATGGCCATAAAAAGCTGTCATACAAACATCCTGTTTATTTCAATAGCTCTTCTACTCCACTGATGTCAAAATAGCCAAGCTCGAACGGCAAAATTTCATGATTTTTCAGGGAGGAGGTCACCGTTGTGGATGCTGATAACCGACAAAGGCGGGGAGGTAATTTTGCGGCCGGTCTCCTCTCACAGCGGAGGTCCAGCAACGTGCTGGGTGCAGGCCAAATAGTCACGATGCCGCTGAAAATGGCCAGCAGAGATAGCCCACATGTTTTTTCATCACATCGGTTTCATGTCCATGCCAGCAGACGGGTAGAGGGCTGGAGACCGGGAGAGTCTGAGGGATTAGGGGAAACAGAATACTTCGTTTCAGAGCTGTTTTCTCAAACTCGCAGCGTGCGTGAGATAGTTGGGTGGAAGTCTGGAGAAGATGGGGGTAGGGAATCATTCTTTAGTCAAAGCCCATCAGTGGTTTGGTTTATGCGCGTAAGGGGAAAAGAGATAGCGGGTGCGTGAGTCACCGCGCGAGAGATCTAGAGAGAAAACTGTGTATGCATACGTGCTGGCGAGGGACTAACTAGGTCAGGGCTTCTTGTTATTTGCTGGAAGAATTGCACGAAAAACACCTATTTCACTTGCATGTTTATTTTGCATCAGCATTTTAAACGGCCGCGATAAACGAGGCCATTACCCATTCTGGATGCGAGGAACCCTAATATAAAGTTAAAGTGAAAAGGGGTCACATCATTGCTCTGGAGGGACATTACATCTCTTTGTCTGTGTGTGTGGAAACAGTGTCATCATACCTTGACAGCGTGGAAAAATAAATACCTTACGTGAGGGCTATATTTAGTCATCAGACGCTTCATATCTTTTGGAGAATCTGCTTGCATGTCACTCTTCCATGGCATCGCGGAGTCCCGTGACACCCTCATCTGTTGATAAATGAACTTCTTATGAACTTTTGATTCATTGGGTCACTACATTTATCGGGACAAATTTACTTTAAACTGTTCATACACAATTATTCTTTTTCTATTGCAGATGCATTTGTTTGCCGAAAAACTGTCCAGGATAAAACAGGCATGTCAAGTGAATTGGTTATTTTTTGCAAAACACAAAAGAAGATATTTTTAAGAATGTCAGGAACTGGCATTTATTTACGTGCACTGGTTTTGCGTCCATGCAATAGAAGTGAATGGGTGACAGCGCTTTACGGCTTCCGACTTTCTTCTTAATATCTTCATGTGTGTTCGGCACAAGTAAAGTGCTCATGCAGGTTGGAAACTGAAGATGAAAGTAAATGATGACAGTATTTTCCTTTTCCATCCCTTTAATAAAATATGACTGCGGTGGAAACCCCGGCTGCTCAACAGAAAACCAAAACTCCGGTTCTTTATTTGTTCTTTCCATAAAGGCCCCCCTATGTACTGTATTTAAAAGCGATGCGCTACAAAAAATAATGACGGCACATTTTTAATAAGCCCACATGTGGAAGGCACTACTGCGTTTGTTTATTAATTCCTGCTGATTTCTATATTAACACCGTTAGGTTAATGGCACAGGTATTTTACTTAATTGGATTTTTATTGCACCCTATAAGTATGTGGCTATTAGTTAGCAACATAAAATTAAACTCCCTCTTTATAATGGCTCGGCGTCACAAGACACCATCAATGATTCTTTAAATAACTCCTAAAGCAGAATTTTGTTTCAGCTGCACAGGACACTGTTAGAATTCAGCCAACGTGCCAGCCGTACTTACACGTCTTTGAAGTCAAGGATCAAATAACCTAATTTCTGGTGAAAAGTTCAAGTTGAAAATGTACACTTTAAAAGTGCTTTAACTCATCGTGATTAAATAAATAAAGTATGAGAGAGAGGGCTGATGGGAAATCATCCCTATTCAAGAAATCCTATCAAATAATAGTCAAAAGACATATGAAGTCCGGCTACGTTGATTCTTGATTCTTCATCTCCTATTCAGTCATTCTGATATGAAAAGTAAATGCAAAGCCAGCGAAATATATCCAGACCATAGTTCTGATTTAGTGAATGGTGACAGGACACAAAAGGGGGAATAAAAGAACAATCTACGGATTCGGGCCGTTTTCTTTCCTAAAGTCTTTTTATGCTAATGTCGGCCGATTCATTCAGACATCAAATTCTAAGCCTGTGAATGTGTGTTGGGTCTTTTGACTACAAATGAATACAAAACCATACATGATCACGGGCGATGTGCGTTATCCATACCATGCCGAAGCATTGGAAAACTGAATGAATACCTCGAACACGAGGAGCACGCTGACACGTTGCACATGCAGATGGACAGATTCTTTCCATCCAAACGTTTGGGTGCGTATGTGAAGGCACGGTGCCGTGGGGGTGCATGCAGTGCATGGCCAGCAGAGCTTTGGGCATGCCGGGATGATCACGTGCTGGCCAGCTGGCATCTCATTCTGCGCTCACTAAAAACCGTGGGGAACCGAACCTTAACCTATATGAGAATATCCTGGCAGCTTTAAAGCCAATTTTAAAAATACAAGAGCTTTGAGTGGCTGTTCTATTTAGTGATCTTGATCTTGTGCGGCATCAATAAAGTGAGGCGCAGGCACATTAAGCCCTTCTGGACGGATATGAGTAACAATGATCGCCAATTAAAACTACAGGGTTACATGGCAACATGTGACGGAAAAGACTGCCATTTTAATACTTTAGGTATTTGATATTGCAATAAAGTTTACAGACTGTTTCATTTGCCGGACTCAAAACAACACGACATGATGTGTTCCAGCTTATGTCGATGCGTACACAGAATGTACTGGAAACTTAAACTGAACACACAGATCCATGTCTGACCTTATGTAGGTACTCAAGGCAGTGAAAGGATTGACAAACCAAACTCTCTTGTTATACATTGTTCTCGCCTTACCACGGTGATACTTCTTTCAGGTTTTTTTATTGTAGTTCATTCTTTACTCAAATGTATAATTTATCCAATAAAAATTATAAATAGTTAATATAATTATTATATCAATATGCATTCATGTTAGAGACGCATTGATATGTCGGGCCCTATGTGTTGTTGGGCGATATTTTTTAAAACAGATGATTATAAAACATGTGTGCTCTGTTTATAAAATGTTAAGAATTATTACTTTTTCAAAATAACAGTATATGGATTCCGACTTAGAAATATTCAAGAGAGAGTTAAGCCCAAAATCAAAGTTCGCTCATCATTTTCTCGCCTTTAATTTGTCACAAATCTGTTAACGTTTCTTTGTCGTGATGAACACGGTTTAAACTAACAGTCAGTCGTAGTTAACTTTCCATACAAAAACTCTTCCTAATTTAAGCAGAAATAACATAAACTGTGTCCTCTTTTCTGTGACAGTATGTTGGCAGCTTTGCTATTTTTGGTTGAGGAAGGAGTACAGTTGCTGTATGACTCAGAGCCAATGAATAAACATTTTTTTCTCTCTTCAGTCACTATGAAATGATGAATCATGCTCATTTCGGTGGCCGACGGAGGATTTTATTTTATTATCGGGCTATAAGCATGCTGTTTTCACTGTATTTCCAAAGGGACGTGCAAACACAATTAGCGGGGAAAATCTGTGACAGGCTCGGGAAGACAACAGTGACAGGCGTTTGCTGAAAAGTGACAAAGTAGTATTCTCACACCAAACTCTCTTTTTCATTTTAGAACAGTCATGTTGCTTCCCTAAATCTTCCCCTTGCATTGACCCATTTATGGGACTCTGTGAAGGCAGGCAATGGTTGGCAGATATATCTGACGATTTGCAAGGCCACGCTCTGTCACAAGGTTGCCTTAGTTAAAAGGCAACATTCCATCCTGTGCCCTTTTGCCAAGCCCACCTGTTGGTACCATAAGTCGGTGTCAGGAGACGGTAAGTTCTGCCCCCCCCAACATTTAGCACGCTAGTGAGAATGTCACCCCGATCCCGCAAGCAGTTGTTGTTTTATGGTCACTGTGAGTAACTATATTGAACGGTGTTGGAGAGACGAATATGTAATAATGACAAGATGGGGGAACGAAGGTATCAACCTGAGACGTTCAACAATCCAATGAGAAAGACACGTTTGCCGCACGTTGATGTTAACACGTGCCTACAGTATAAATGTGTCATGTATAAATAGGATTTGATAGTGGTATAAAGCATCTAGACACTTCATGGCTGTAGTTTGACCCCCGGGATAACTGACAACTAAGTCAAAGGTGTGCCAACCGCCAACACAGAGTGATGCCACATCAGGAGACTGTGACGCATGCCTGGACATTAAAAATAACCCTAGATGCAAAAAAAAGTACAACATTAGATTCCAGATAGTGGAAAAGCTGCCCACTGTGATCAGAGATTTAGTCTCAGACACTTACAAGGTACAAGTATCTTACACAGATGCCCATGCTTACAGATCCATAAAAAATATCTATGTTTTTATTAAAAAAGTTGTTAAGGGAAAATAATAACTTTCAAGTGTTTCAATTCGGTAAACTAATACCAATATTTCTGCTAAACAATTTTAAATGATTTGCTGAAAAGGAAACCCTGAGAAAAAGGTGAAACCAACAGAAAAGATGCTCTATGTTTTTCCGACTTCTGCAAAGAAAAGAAGTTTATATTCACTTTAAAAAAATAAAACAGTAATATCGTACATGTAATTAGGAGTTTAGTAATTATTTTTATGCGATAACCTGGATTTTAATCACAGTTTTATGTGTATGGTTATGGTTATGTTGTCAGTCTTTCACATTGCTTTTGGCTTCGATTTTTAACAGACACTGGAATGGAAACAGCCACAATACATCTAAAGAAAAGGGTTAAATGAACGTATGGAATTTCTCCTAATATTAATCAATGTCTGTACATTGTACACTGTACTGTGTACTGATTTTTGGAAAATATTAGCAATAATAGTCGAGCGTGGGAATACCTTTCTGACAACTCGCAGAGACAAATATTCCAGGAAGATTCTTTTGATTTAAATGTAAATGTTTGTCATTAAATATGGCCAAATATGGCTACTGTTTCCTCCATTGTGAATCAAACCAGAGTTGAATAAACTTTGTTTGTGTAGTACACGACTTCACGGAAAAACAGACCATTCCACTTTTCTTTGCCCAAAGAATTTGTTTTGCATGATCTTTTCATTTTTGACAAAACCTGATGTGCTAGTTTTGGCAAACCGCACCTAATAAAAAAGAATATTTAATTTTCTATCTAAATGAACATTTTAGTCTTAACCAGCCAAAGCATGACAAAGTAACAGGACCTCTAACCAAAATACAATCTCATTGGTTTAAAATTCCGCATCATCTTTTTAGCTTATAAACACACATTTCTCGGTTACAATATGAAACTTAAAAGAGGACAAATACAATGTCTCCAGTCTGGAACCCTACAAAAAGAGTCAATTTGGCACCGGTGGGCACATTCTTTCCATTTGCCTATGCATTGAGCTTCAGGATTCAGATCCTCACTCTTCATCCCCTCAATGGTCATTGTCTGCATTGTTAGGCCTTCGGGAACACAAGTCAAACCACTCGCAGTCAATTATCAGCCGAGGTGTTTGACCGCCATCATTTTACAGCGATCCCAGCAGCTAGGCTTAGAATGCTCTGAAAGTGAATTAACACAGAACAAAACCTCCAATTCAGCTAATGTAAAGAAATTTTAAATAATAGTAGAAGAAAGATGGAATAAACGAGACGCCCACATTCACGGATAGTGTTGAGTCCAGATCCCCCGCCCGCTCTCTTTCTCACTCGCTCTCATTGCTATCATATGGCCGTTCCTTTATGTGCTATAGCTGGAATTGCAAGTGTAGTGCTTCCAATACCTTTTTTGCAGCGAGGTTAATTACTGGCGAGGCTTGAGAAAATTACATTCTCAAAATAAAGTATTATGATTGGCTCTCCGCTGGCTATTTTAAGTCGTGCATGCTTTTTCATGCAAGATTGCTAGGAAACCAGATTTTCAGACTTGTCCAATATCAAGTAACCTCATTTATAGTCCCTATTAAACGCATCATTCCGACATGCAAATTGCCTTACTTCCTATCCCCAAAACACCATTTCATGCCACAAAGATTAAGTTACTCCAGCAAATACAGTGTTTAACATGCTTATTTAGGAAAAAACGGCATAGTGTCTTTGTGCCTTGCTTTTTAGTTCTTGTAGTGTGTTACTTTGGTGCAAATTAATCTAGAAACTTGACATTTTAAGGGGGAAAGGGACCTTCTCTGTATTAAGCCTGAAGCGCCGCTGTTAATTGTTAATGTCACAATACGGCTACCTTGAACGAAGTTCGTTTTTCAAGTTTCCTCGAAAACTTTTAGGGGTGTGACACCTCTTGGGTATTTTTAGCCAACATTTTTCAAGTATCTGAACTGAAGTGATCTTACTATGGATATAACTATTCAAATTTACTACGTTGTAAGCATCCAAAGGATCTTTCCACTTCACCTGTTCTGGTTCTTTAAGGTGAGAAAGTTCTGCAGATCATAAAAGAGATGGTTCTTTAAAAGTTCCTCTATGCTGTTGCTGTAAAGTTCCTTTAAAGCGCATCATTAAACTATTACGCATATTAAACTATGATAAAGGTAAGAAATTTGTAGATTGCAATGTACTACAGTCAACTCCATCTGATAAAAACAGAAACTTAACAATAAAAATATGCCTTTTGAAGTATGCAAATGGATATTCTGAGAAATATTGTATAAAACATGCAAACACACTGAAAGATTCCACCAGTGTCTAATGTCCTATGTTGAACTTTAAGTTTGGTTATAAAATGGAATGCAATCGCACACCCACACAAAAGACACACAACAAAGATGCCATGATAACACAAAGTAAAAAATACAAGAATATTGTGGTTAAATAATCTAGAGCTCATTTAAAGATCTTCAATAATATTGACTATTTATGTAGACATGGCAAATCTGATCTCTGTTTAAGACATTTTTGAGATCTCTACTTATTAGAGTTGGAGACATTAATGGATTCCTGGGTCTTTTTATTTTTTTCTCTAAGAAACACTAGTTTTATTTAAGACCACCTTAACTAAAACCAAGAGAAGACCAAGACCAGAGTGTGTTGAGACCAAGACCAAGGCCTGCACAGGCTGACTCAAGACCAAGACTAGCACAAAACAATAAAAAACGAGATAAAATATTAGAGTAACTTGGGTGATTTACAGTAATGTGCAGAAATTAATGGTTGGCCTAACAAAAGCTCCCAAAATGACAAATTTTACAAACATTTTGTTAATAAATTGTTTTCATATTTTTGGCAATTTGGAGATGCTGATTTATAATTTAATCTTGGGATTGTTTTTGGCTGAGCACCTATTTAAAACTGATGTGTGTGCCTTGTCTTGCTTAAGTATGTTTGAATTCAATTTTAAGTTTTTGTATATGTGAGTCTTTTAAGAGGACCTTATGTGGTAAAAAATTAAAGTCAAAACCCAGACACAGAAGTACCTTGACAAAACTGTTTTGTTGAGAGCCACCAAAAACCACCAAGTCTGAGACCAAGACAAGACTGAGACCAAAGATGGCAGAGAACATCAAAAATGGTCAACACAAAGCAGAGCTGTAAAACCCTTTGTAACCATAATAGATGAATGAGAAGTATTTGGCGGACTGAATAAAAGGATCTAAAAAGCCCCATTTGCTTAAGACCACCCTCATGAACGGTCCAATTACCTACTGTTTAACACTAGGAGTGACACCTCTTCTTTACCTCCTGGAGAGTGTCATCATCACACCATCCCAAACATCCCTCATAGTGGTCTGGGATGCTTTGGTTCCTGTCTTACAAACAAGCTTCAAACCAACTTGAATGATAAAGGGCGAATTCACCGGTGAGAAAAGTAACACTGCTTTGACACAGTACATGTAGATCTATTGTAACATTTTGTCTGCCTTTGTTAAGAGTTTTACACGTCCCTTTTAATTTACTCATTAAAACTGTTCATTACATCATTTGCAGTTTATTGCTTCGCAGATTTTGTAGCAAAACCATTTTGACAACTATAACGGGTTTGTTTTTAGGTACTTTGTATCCACTGCACACATCTCATAAAATCAAACATTGACTTTACAATAAGGTTTAAGGGTTTCTAACCCACCCAGAATCAACCAGCTCTCTAGTTCTTGGAAACGTTGTCCGTTTCAGTCCTATTAAAGTCTTGAGAAATTCCAGTAAGTAATTGAGCAAGAATTTGTCAAGCCTGATTCATGTGAATGACCCAAGTTCTTCTGAAATCAAACATTCTGTAATGTAAAGGTTGAGGGTTCAATCTATGTTAAAGTAGAATTCACTTCTCTGTAAAGGATCTACAGTAGGTTCCTCAAGGATGCATGTGCTCTCATTATTAAAAGGTCCGACAAATGCGGAGAGAAAAGGCCTGTATTGATTGTCAAAGCATCTCCAGATCCTCACCGGCGATGACCGAGTGACACAAGGGCAGTTCATTAGCTAAATCTGCTACAAGACGACCCCCAAAGAACACTGAAGGAGGATGTGTTTCGGAGCAGGACACAGCTTTGTGTGAAGGGGGAAGGAGGACAATCTGTGCAGTAATCCAGTGACGCTGCTCATGATTGGCATGTGAATGGACTATCCTCTCATTGATAAAGAGGCAATAAGTGAACACAATGCTGAGAGTCAATGCACAAACAAATGTCACAGAGACGGTTTGAGACAGATAATCACAAGATGAATGAATGGATGAGAAGCCAATAAACACTTTGTTTATTTACCGTAAGACTGGCAACCAATGTTTATATAGATTATCCGTCAACGTTTTAGGAAATGGTTAGTAGGAAAAATAGATATTTAATAATCATAATCATCTTCAGTGGTCATGTTTTGACTAGAACTTGCCGAAATTCAGGCTGCTTCTTGAGGTCCAAGATGCCTTTTAGTTCAAATTCTTTAAATGTTTTGGGAACGTGAAGTGTTTCTCGTTATTTTAAAAGAATTGTGTCTGAAGGTGTATGCCTAGATAAAAAAATATTTTAGGCCTACACATTTTTGCAAGTCTAGAGGAAACTATCCTAAAGATGACAAATATAACGTTTTGTTAAACTATTACAAGTATTCACCCTTTAAATAATTCCCATAGATACATTCGTTTTGTAGAATGTTTTTCAAAGTGTACTTTTATTCTGAAACAATAATATCATTCTTTTAAAAATAGTAATGCATAGGTGAGTATGTGTGCCAATACTTTTGACGAACAGCATAGAGTAAATCTGAAAGTCGTAAAGATAAAACGACTCCTATACATTCGGTGATATATTGTGTCTTACATTGTGAAGCCCAACATAACGTTTTACATTCCCACAAATCTTAAAGGGAAATCTAGTGACCCTGTCCTTTACCATCTAACCTCTAACACTTATATAAGTGTAGACTGTTTGACAGTCACATCAGGATCAAGACTCCTAGGATGCATCTGAAACCTGCTTTGATATCAGATACGCCTCTTGTCTCTGAGTAATGTTGTGGTGACATTAGAGAAATACATCAAAAATGTGCTTTGTTCTCTTCATCTTTCTTCGTGTTTCTTTAAAATACCAGACTCACCACGACAGGATTCATCAGAGCCCCTGTGTGATCTTAGTGCCGCGTCCCCGTTCCAAACCTGTCCCAGTCACCGCCACCAAACTTCACAAATACTATTCAACATGCGTGACGATTGTTCTAAATAGAGCGGCCCTGTCCTGAAAATTTGCTATTAGGTGATTTTAAAAACCTTCGCTGTGCTGTCAAGACTGCAGGATCCCAACAGCTGACAATCCTGGAAACACATCAGCATTGACAGATGGTTTAGATCAATATATTCAGGCTGGATATATACCAGCTATTCACAGATATTAGGAAGAGCTTGAGTATGATTTAGATGCTCATAATGTCTTGATGTTAATTCATGGCTAAATTCTGAGAAGGGAAGATGGTGTCAAAAGCTAATTACTCAAAGTGTGAAGTCTTCTGAGGAAAGCCCTGCTCTCTCTCTCTCTCTCTCTCTCTCTCTCTCTCTCTCTCTCTCTCTCTCTCTCTCTCTCTCTCTCTCTCTAACACACACACATTTCCAGAGGTTAAAGTTAAAGTATCAGGCTCTCTCGACCTGTGACACATTTTATGAACTCCATGTTTCACTGGGATCTCTTCAGCTGTTGTGTCATGACTCTTGTGTTTGCTGTCGTGTTGGTATCTCATCACATTTAAAAGTGGAAGACAGTGACAAATCTATTGTTTAAATTAGCAGGTACATAAAATTTTTATTTTTAACAATTCTAATGCTAAATGAATAATGTTTGGTTCCTCAAGGAACCATTATCTTAACTTTGCACAGCAAAGAAATGGAAAGATTCTTCAGATGATAAAGGTTTCTTAAAGAAACATTCAAAGGCAAATAATTGTTGCACAGTTATGTGGATTCTTTTTCTTTCTTTCTTTCTTTCTTTCTTTCTTTCTTTCTTTCTTTCTTTCTCTTACCAGCTTCTATGTGTATATTTCAAGCAAGAATTGGTGTCTAATAATGTCCACAGTATTTTTGTCATTTCCAGTGCAATTAACTTGCAAATGTTTGGACTGTTGGAGAGTAAACCCATGCTGTGGAAAAATCTTGGAACCCCCTAATATAATTTTACACAAACATCTTATTTCTATTTAATGTGATCCACAGGCAAAAAAGCATAAAGTGTTCATAGAATATCTATTTAAAAGTAGATATCATGAGATCCGTTAGACAAGTTGGCAGAGATCCATCATAAGGTTCCAATGTGCTTATACCAAATTTTATGACTAAAATAAAAATAAAATAAACTAAACATAAAAAATTAAATAAATAAAAAAATTGGGGATTATAATATTCAAAATGTATTTTTAGTTACAAATTAATAATTTTTAGCTACAAATTAACTTTTTTTACTTTTAAAATTTAACTCTTTAAAGCATTGCCATGTTGTAATGCATCAAATAATTTCTGAGTGATCGATAGGATCACATTTAGACTTAAAACATTATTTTAAATCAGATTCATATCAGTTTGGAAAGAAACTGCATCTCATAGTACATTTTAAACCAGAACATATAATGATTTGAACATTGATGGACCAGAGAACAGGTTCAGTAAACAGCAAAATGGCCCACAAACTCATTTTATTGTAAATTTGGCTTTAATAGAGTTTCGGAAAAGCGCTTTTCATATTTTTGTGCATTCAAATTCACTTAACCTAAAACATCTCAAATGGCCATGCGAGGGGTGAGGGGACTTCCAAACGACACAAAGGAAATTTGAACTGAACAGAATAAAGCTTTTAGGAGATGTGGTGTGCCTTGGGAATTCAGATAACCAAAACAGGCTGATGTGCAGGACAGGACAGGTGCCATTACTGAAGTGCACAGATATCACATGAGCAGAGACACAATAAAAGAGAGTGGGTCGTGTTTACTTGTGTAATGTCAGCTACACACAACGAGCATTAATCTTGAGTAACATCAGAACCAATTGTGATATCTTTAGTCCTTTTTTGAGGACATTAAAGCTCTTCGTATAGACACTTTGTTTTATTTGGTATACATTTGGACTGCATTTAAATGCAGAAACAGGCATAACACTGGCATCTCGTCTCCACCTGGGAATGAGAAGAAGCCGAACGACTTAATCCGTGAAGGGAAAAATGCTCTGATCCCCCGTTTGCTGAAACTTGGGAAATCCTGGAAATAGATAAGGAGCCGGGGCAGCCGGCTTAAATAAGGCCGGACGTTTTTTTTTTTCTTCGAAAGAAGTCATGAACCAGCTAAATGTGTAAAGCCACCAGCTCCTGCAGTTATCGTTTCCCCTGTACCACCATGATCCAATAAACACTAATTTGCCGTGTTGTTGAAATACCAACCAGGGCTCCGTTTACAAATGCACACATCAGAGTCAAGCAATAGCTCCATCAGACGCCACAAATCCAATGAGTCCTGATGATATCGACAGCTTTATGTTGTATCATTTCATGAGGATTGGAAAACCAACACATGATGAGATCCTAAAACGGATGTTTAGTCTATATTTGTCTCCTACCGTTGTGTTTTGGAAAATGGTCTTTTACTTGAATGCAATCAATCTGTGATAGTATTTCTCTTTTTCATGTCAACACAAGATGGATCATATGCAATGCAACTCAAAGTCCATTAAAAGTCAAACATTTTAAAAATGTTTTTATTTCTATTAGTCTTTTTTCTATTTGGTTTAGTCATCAACCATCTCATCGTCAATTTGTTCAATGATTTTCCATTATAACATATTTAAAGACTTAGGTAAAGCTTAGTTTTTTTACTATATTTCATTCAAATCATACAAACTGTCATTATAAAAAATCAATTTCTTTCTGCCCTGTATAAATGTATTTAACTTGTTGAGGATATATTATGAAGAATGTGAGCAACTAAGATATGTGGTGATCATAAAAAACAGATTGTTTCCCGAAATTCTTCAAAGTACCTTCTTTTTTGTTTTACGATAGCACGAAACTAAACATTCTTCCAAATATTTTTCTCTATGTTCATAAAAAATTTTTACAGGTTTGGACCAACTTGAGTGATAGAAAACTATGACAGAATCCCTTTTCGGGTTGGACTATCCCTTTAAGTGAGCTTATCAGTTTTAAATAATTTCCACATTTCATTTTTTGTAAAGAATGAAATATCCTTTGCTTTGACTTTTTTTCTGACTTGTGCAATTTATTAATCTATTTGCAAGTGTAATGCATTATGAGATTGAAATTTACACTAAATGTATTGCAATGCTTTACAAACATGGATGGGTTTCTGAAAACATGATGGCTGAATGCTACAAGCAGAAAACAGTTTGTACTGAGTTTGAAACAAATCTCTTTGTTTTCGACATGCCGTTCGTCTTTAGGGATTTACATCTTCATCTTAATTGAAGAGGATAATGGTTTCACTGATAACAGAATCAACAACGCCACCTCTGCTTATCGGCGAAATCCTCGGATTTGTGTCACCTTATGAGCAAATTAATTATGTGATCTCTTCCAGTTAAAAATGTTGAAGAAGAATTTTCTCTGATTAAATAGGTAAAAAAACACAATGCGGCTATTTTATTTTCTCTGCAACAGGACCTTCTAACACAAAAGAAATCCATTGATTATTGATCAGATGTTGAAATGTGGCGTAACACAACAGAATGGAGCCACGTGGTCGTAGGGGAGGGGTTAAGAAAATAGGGTTTGATGATGTCGCTGGAATGGAAAATTATATTTACAGATGATGAAGACAAACATACTATACTGACAAAATCCCACGCAAACCTGATCCCATTTACTATATTAAACTATTTCAAGCATTTGAAATGTTTATTTCGTAGTGGTTCCAAACCTGTATCTATTTCATTTTGGTTGACCATAGAGAAAGATATTTGGAAGAATGTCTGCAACCAAAACAGTTCTTGGACCCCATAGACTACCATATGAAAAGAATCCCAAGAACGCTTAGGTGTCCTTCATTCTTTAAAATATCCGATCACGTGTTCAACATACAATGGTAGTCGTGGAGTCAACAAACTGTCTGTTTTTACACATTCTTCCAAATATCTTTAATTCTGTTCATCAGAACAAAGTAATTTATATAATCTAGAACAATTTAAATGTAAGTAACTAATAATGGAATTTTATTTTGGTTGAACTATACCTTAATAAATGGGTGGCTGATATCAGGGGCTGCAAGTGTTTTTGTAGGTGTGTTTTATTGGCCTAAGTGACATTTATATCATATTTGTTTTGCAAGGGTTTTACGGGACTAATTAGGAAATTACACGTTGTGCTCCACAGCACAAGTTCAATTCAGGATAAGCCCGACAATATCTGACAAGTGAGGCAGTAAACAATCCCTTCCCCCCTTCTGTTTTGTCTGCTTCCCTTAAGAGAGCCTAACAGGCTTTGAAAGGTATCTGTGCTTTTCACACACAGACTCGTAAGGCCTGCTGTCCTTATCATGGTACTATACCTTCTGCCCATCTTCAGAGAGAGAGAGTGAGAGAGAGAGTGAGAGAGATAGAGAGAGAGAGAGAGAGAGAGAGATAGAGAGAGAGAGAGAGAGAGAGAGAGAGAGAGAGAGAGAGAGAGAGAGAGAGAGAGAGAGAGAGAGAGTGAGAGAGAGAGAGAGAGAGAGAGAGAGAGAGAGAGAGAGAGAGAGAGAGAGAGAGAGAGAGAGAGATAGAGAGAGAGAGAGAGAGAGAGAGAGAGAGAGAGAGGGAGAGAGAGAGAGAGAGAGAGAGAGAGAGAGAGAGAGAGAGAGAGAGAGAGAGTGAGAGAGAGAGAGAGAGAGAGAGAGAGAGAGAGAGAGAGAGAGAGAGAGAGAGAGAGAGAGTGAGAGAGAGAGAGAGAGGAGAGAGAGAGAGAGAGAGAGAGAGAGAGAGTGAGAGAGAGAGAGAGAGAGAGAGAGAGAGAGAGAGAGAGAGAGAGAGAGAGAGAGAGAGAGAGAGAGAGAGAGAGAGAGAGAGAGATTGCTGGTCAGTTGGAGGCTTGCCTTAAAATGCTTTTTGCTTCCAAAGTGAGTTGGGGTTTAAAGATGGCACACAGCAACAGACCGGTGCCCACCGGATAAGAAGCTCATAAAACAGACTCATTTCAAGAGATAGGTCACCAAAAATGAACTTATTGTATAGACAATAGCAAAACCTTTTCTTTTCTTAGTGATGCACTTGCATTTGGCAGATGCTTTCTTTCAAAATGATATACTGGATATTGGTCATGAATGGTAAAAAATATTATTTGGTTCAAAAACCTAGTTATTTTAGCACATAATCTCCAAAGAATAGTGGTGTTTTTGGTGAGACAAATTACACTTAAAATAATTGTGATCTTTAAAGCTTTAAAATGAATTTAATATACTGTACACATTTTTTGTACAGGTAAAAAAGTAAAGACACTAAAACTTAACTATTTCTATTTGAAAAAAACTAATTTGTTATGTAAATACTTATTTTATTACATAGTCTTAAATTGTAATAAAACTACATTATACGATTTAAAAGACTTTCTTTCTTTTTTGTAAGTCCTATTATTTTTTTGAGTGTGTTCTTTTAAGTTTTATTTTAATTAAGAGTTTTTTTTTATCAATTAACACTAAAAAATATTAATAATCATGATATTGACGAAGCTTAAAAACTTTGAAATTAATTAAATATACTTTTTAAATTGTGTATATGTAAGTAAATCAAGAAAATATTTCTCATAAAATTTTCCAAAAATAGTAGATGTTGATAAAACATATATTTATTTAATAAATACTTATTTTAATTAAGGTTTTCATTGCATAACTCTAACAGAGAACACATATTAAAAAAGAACTGTTGGATTTGTAACAAATTCTTTCAATATGTCCCACCAAAATAGTTTAAACGACTTGTTAAGTTAATATAACTATTTATTTTTGTGATGTTTACCAAGCCATGTGAATTTGACATTATGTATATATGTATTTTGTATCATAAATCAGTACTTTGCAACATGCACCTTAGTTTTAATATAAACTCCACTCCTTTCCTCCCCGGCATTCATCTGTAATGGCAGAACAAGGTTCTACAAAAGTAGCACGCACTGCCAGGGACTGAATCAAGAATACAGTATCTTGGCACATTCACTGATAGTTTTGAATCTTCTATAATTATACAGACTCAAGTTGACAACCATTAACCACATGAGCGTACTGTAATGTTGTCACATTCTGTTATTCCACTTCCTCCTTTAAGGATAAAATCACTATCAAACTCAGTGTAATGGTGGTATGGTGTACTTTTCCACTGAGCAGTATGATTTTCCATTGACTGGTTTTATATTGAGTTTCCTCCCGGTGTGGAGAAGACTACAGAGAAACATAGACAGAGAGGCGAGGGAGGGTGAGCAAATGTAGTGACAGAGAGAGAATGAACACTATTTGTTTTGTATTTTTACAAGACAATTTCCAAAAATGTAAACAATGGTCCGGTAGCACTTTATGGTTATTTATTTATTTATTTTATCGTACAAAAACACGCAGAATAGAAAATTTTAAAGATTTGTAAAAAAACTTGTTAATTCACTATTTGTACGATTTATTTTTGTATGGTTCTGTGAAATGTTAACAACCTTTCTCCTACATTTCCAACAAAAATGTTTTTATATTATTTATTTTTAGGAAATGAAAACTCGAGAAACAGGTGAAAACAACAGAAAATATGTTCTGTGTTTGTGACCACACATGCTGCAAAGAGAACAAGTTATTTCAATTGTACTACAACAAGTACTACAACGGTAACGTTTTTATGTGATAATGCAGATTTTTATGTTTTTTAAGTGCCAGTAAGAATCATTTTTGTGTTTTTGTGTGTGTGTTAGGCCTTTAATTGATCTGTGAAGTTACAAATCACAAAGTTCACGATAAATCGAGCTACCAGAACAGAAACCAAATGTCTTGGACTACATCAAATGCCAGGATTGAAGTCCTTCAGGTATGTGTGTGACGTGTCATCAGGGATCCGTTATGGAAGTTACCGGATTGTCTTCTCGTCACTGGTGGTGATGCAATAACTGACAGCTGAGCTGACCAATAACAGTAGACCAAACCATTTGACCAATCAGAGTAAACTGGGAGGCGGGGCTTACAGAGTCTGGAAAAAGATGCGAGTGTTTTTCGGAAATGAGGAGAGAGGTGAATCGACAAGGTACATTATAAAACTAATAATGCGTTCTTTAAAATTGTAGTGGCATTTGTGTATGGTTGAGGACTCAAAGAATACAATTAATAATAGTCTTTCTATGAACGTTTAACAATCCGTAGGTTTGATTTCGTTGACAGATAATAAAACGGCCTCTTTTTCTTCCACGGCTGTAAAATTAAATCTCCAGGATATCCAGATTAATCTCAATATTCGGCTGTAATGCTCTTGTATGACTCAAACTCTTGGCAATCCGAATCAAACGACAATATTTTGACTCACATTTCAATGTCGCACACATTTCAAACTTTTTAAAAGATAGCCTCATAAAGAGCATAAAGAGCGAATGAGTCAACGCCAAGGCTCATAAATGTAAGTTACTCATGGACGCTGTCATAGCGGTGAGCTTAATGACCGTTTTTAATTGGGCGAGTCGTGCCAGTCCCAGTATCCCGTGCCAATGGATGTACTATTGACTCTCTGAGATAATAATGCAAAGATTGATTCCACGTTCGAGTACAAAGAACATTTCACTATTCACCCTCATGAATAAAACCACTTTAACCAGACTAGGCGGATTTGCTGGTTTGTCAACCTTGTCTGGCTGTATTTTTATCTAACAAGGTTCAGATTCTATTATTACACAATAATAGTTTCATATTTTCGACTAGAAAAAAGTAAAATATTGAACTACGTAAATATATATATATACAAGCATTTAACCAAACATGAGTTGAAACAAGTCAACGTTGGTATATTTATACCCGAATGTTATGTTTGTTAATCTTTTGCCCATATATGAGTTAAAACGCTGCAATGAAACTATTCTGTCTTAGTGTGTCCAAACCGTGTGCTCTCTCACAGCATGACCTCTAACATAATTTTAACTCCCTCCTTCGGTGATGTCAAATGTAGTGCTCTCAGAAGGGTGTAGGGTGTCATCGGGAACACATCCAAAGCAGTCAGTCACAGGACAGGGCATAGCTCGGCTGCGGGCTGCCCGCAGGGAACCTGACAACCTAAGCCCTGCTTCCATTACGTTAGCAGTAGTACTTCAGCTCACATGCTTTTGTACCACATCCCTTTCTCATCCGGTATCTTAACTAAACTAAAGTGGCTTTCTATTTCACCGATTATGCTGGTTATTTGGAATCAGACGCCCAACTGTGTTCCTGCGCAATGTAAAGAGTAAAACTAAAGTGTCTCAATGATGGGACCCTGGGAATGGTGCCTATCATCCGAAAACGAAATAACACCTTAAAGTGTTCGGTCCATTTGTTTCGTTTGCTATTCGTGCGAGTGTTGACAACACTATGCAATGAATGTCTTTTGAAAGTATTTAATAAGAATAGAAAAAGTGAGGTCTACAGAAGAGAACACACTACACTATATCTTGTAAGCAAGATAACCCTCTCTCTCTCTCACTCTCCACTCTCTCCTCTCTCCTCTCTCACCTCCTCTCACTCTCTCTCTCTCATCGTCTCTCTCTCTCTCATCTCTCTCCTCTCTCTCTCTCCTCTCTCTCTCTCTCTCCTCTCTCTCTCTCTCTCTCTCCTCTCTCTCTCTCTCCACCGCAGAGTTGGTTCCAGAATCCCAAACCAGTCTGCTGGGCTTAAGTGGCTTTGCGATATCAGAATTGATAGCGCCAAAGCCTTAATAGCTATTTCTCTGTAATCTTTCCTATGAAAGGCTAAACCTATAGGCTATAGATTAGTTTGGGGGGGAAAGGAGGGCCAAAAAGAAGGAGGGGGGTTCTCAATCAGAATTAGACATCTAGAAGTGACAAAGCTCTTTATGGCTGAGGAGATAATCTTTGATTGAGCACCAAGATGGGACAGGAAGAAACTTTGGTGGGCATCGACTTGAAAAACAAACAAGCCAGCCGAAAGGAAGACCATCAGAAATGCGACATAAACTGCAAGCTCACCGTAAAAGTTTAAAGCCCGGGTCTCTACAAACTTATCAACTGAAGACAATTTGTACCAGGTCTTTTTTATGCTCGCAACTCTTAAAAAAGTACACCGACATCAGAGCGGAGAATTCGGGGAAAGGTTTGATATCTGGGACAAGAGCTTTGCATACACAAAATCAGGACATATCACATTGACAGAAAGGGAATATATAAAACATGTTGGGCTTCGAAGCTTCCCACGACTCATCTCGATCTATTCTGATGTAATCTCAACAGATGCCGCACTGTGTTTAATTCATTAATGAGGCTTTTCCGGGCCTGGAAATGTCTAGACGTGTTACCATTAAGGTGTGCGAGTCGATAGTGTCTGAGCGTATTAGACTCTTGCTAACATTAGCAACTTTTGAAAAATGTTACTTCACCCTTTGTCTTATTCTTCATCTAATGACCGTCCTGACTCTCTGTGGACCAAAGGCTAAGTTATTAATATCAAACCTCTTTAAGTTTTGCTTTCTAAGGAGTGTGAAGTTTTAATGTGGTCGAGTAGAATAACACCTAAATCTGTGGCGCTGCACTTTTTCACCAAGCAATTACTTTTTAATAAAACAAAGGAGGAAAAAGTGCTTGGATTTCAAATGAGTCGCAACCTTATGTATGAGCATTTGCAGTATTGTTCATCATTTTGAAAATAATAACGTCTTGTGCCTGATGTAAATACAACAATCTTAATTCGATCACATTCAATGTCAACACAACTGCGACTATACTGAAATGTCTTAATTGAAATCGGTAAGAAGATTTTGAATAGTGTTGATAACCCAAACGTTCACTTGATTTGTTTTGTGTCCAGTAGTAGTGAATGGGTGCCACTGCATTTGATACCAACTTTACCAACTCATCCATGTTACAGATAGCAGAAGGGTGAGTAATGACATCATTATAGGTAAGTAAATCACAAGAGGTCTTCTTATAGTTAGAGTGAAATATCAGGAGAGTTGAAAAAGAAAAAAAATTAAATGTACATTGATTTTCACTCAATCAGATCCCCTTTCAAACTAAGTGGACACATTTCTTATCAATATACCATAAAATGAATTTCATTAAATGTTGCACTATGAAGTTGTAATATTAAAGAATCCAGAGACATCCATCCATCCCCCATCTTCAGTCTCCGTCATTAGGGCTTGTGTATTTATCGTCACTGTTTGACCCCTGAGAGCCCTGCCGGCTTATTGATTAACAGACTAGGAAAAGCTCATCTGAGAACCCCCCGTCCCGATGAAGTGGACACCACCACTGGGACAATTACAGTCAATATAAATTATATATTTCCAAGGCCAAAGGTTTGATGAAAAGAATTATAGATGGCAGAAAAAACAGAATACTTTGATATATATCATGCTACTAAATGCTCTACGTATAATTCACAAAAGGGACTTGAACATTACATTTGCATTGCGGGAAATGTAGAAGCCAATGCAAGACATTTAAGAAGCAACTCTTATATGTTTTAAAAGAGGCAACCAGGTGCAGTAGGTCTACCTTCACTAACACACGTATAAATGCCATCAGAGCAACACATAATGGTTGTGAGAAGCAGTTTAGAATCAATAGAGATCATTAGACCGACTGACCGATCCCATCACAGCATAACATGTAAATCTCATTGTGATGAATGAGAAAACCCCCAACTTTCCCAGCATTCACTTCTTCCACCGATCTCTATGCACTGATGCCCGATATGCTTTAGGTCTCAGTCCTTCTCTTACAATATAGATGAACTCCTTATTGAAATGAGATTGCTTCTATTTGCATCTCTGGTGATGTGACCGACACACTTCAGCCACTGAAGACACACCAGTGGACGCAATACACAAATCACCTGATGCAAAAAACAAATAAGGTATAAGAGCGTTATTGGGTTACATCAATGTTTAGGCAAATGATGCTATCTGGCCAACATGGCGCTGAATCCTTTGGGTTTGACCAGGGTGTTTGCATAATATTAGCATCAGTCTGTCTCTATGGGAACAGTTCCAGATGATTGAGTAATGGTGTGTTAGATTGTTGTTTTTGGTTATACTGCTTATTTATGATGACTACTAAAAGGAATAAAATCTCATTATTTAAAAAACGAATACAGTTGATATTTTTTATGTTCATTAAAAGTAGTCTTTCAATATTTAACCCAGTCTTCATAGATTGAATAAGGTCTCTGGTCTAGTAAACTTTGAAACATTTATAGAATGCTTACAGTCTACTTCTCATTATCACAGAGCAGATTACGACTCTGGCGACTCATATTCCGCTCACTCCTTTTGTCCAGTATATTTTGAAGAATGAACCACAACAATGTCAATGGGGTCCCAGATTTGTTTTGTTACAAGGATAAATCCAAATATCATTTTGTGTGCTCAACCAAACAAAGAAATGTAAACGGGTTTGGAGCTTAACCGTGAGTAATTCACAACAGATTTTGATTCGGGATGAACCATCCCTTTAAATGCATACATGTGTAATAGAGGAAATGAACCTGCTCATGTCAGGCGATGGGGTCTTTAAACACTATTGGTCTGTGTATAAGGCTAGTACCTGGCTGGTGTTCTTTCACCCTTTGGCTATGGCCTCGGCTGATGTTTTTTTTATTGCATTATGATTGGCATGATTTAAGATGCCAAAGCCCTGCTAAGAGGCCTCACAGCTGCGGTCTTCCCCTGCGGTGTACCCAAATGTGTGTTTAGTGGTCCCACAAGGCAATCTGAGTTATGGATGTAAGAAGGCAAAAAATAGATCATGCCAGCATATGGGAATAAATATCGGGCTGGACTGCTTATGGCAATTAGGGAAATGTGTCAGTTGAAGAATCGGTAACACATTGAGCCTGAGGGAAGATACGAGTTCATGTGCATATAGCATTTCTACTTAAACATCACTTTGATCAGCATAAATGATTAATAAAAAGACTTCTGCATTACCCCTATGGACCCGGAGGAAAATGTTGCTGCTCAGAGGATGCTCAAAAATGGTTATCCTAATAGCTTGGGAGAAATAAACATAGAAAAACAATTGTTGAGATATAAGTGAAGATGTTAAATGAAATGTAGATTATGGTTGTAAAATAATCCGATTTACAAGAATTCTTCAATAATGTAAACTTTTGAAATCTCATCCGTGACATCATTAAGATCAATTTTAAACTCCACTAAAGAAATTTGTTCATGTTTTTTCTTGAGAGCAAAATATAACGCCCATCAATGTTTCCGTTTCTCACCTTTCAATATGAATGATGTCTAGAAGAAAGAAACAGAGATATTAAAGACATCAAACTCGTAGTTTTATACAAGTAACACAAAGAGTTTTTCAATACAAAAAGACAACCCCCCACATTCAAACCCGTCCCTCTGTGCCACTATTTTTACCAGCTTCTTTCAGTAACACGCTGTACCCGGGCCACGCAAATTCCCGTCCCCCACATGCGTTTTTCCACTGCAGCTCTCGCAGGATGCGCAGATTCGTTTCGTAATGTTCTGTAGGTATGGCGTAGACTGCAGCGTTATTGGCCCTGCACTGGCGTTGGTGAGTCAGAGGACGCAGTTGGAGACTGCTGACTCCCCATTGCGTGAACATAAGCTCGATTGCGGAGCTCGTGCGAGATCTCCCCCCACCGCTCGCTAGCGTGGGTTGCCAGATTAACAATTCAAACCTTTGTGTGCGTAATCTGCCTGCCGCGGCGCCAGCACGAAGCCGGGCATTTTTGTTTTAAATAGCAAAAACAGAGCCGAGGGGGGTAGATGTTTCGAGGAACATTATGTCTGTTTCTGGGCGCATCAGCCATCCGAGTGTGTATTGAAGCGAGCACGTTTGTGTGATTAGTTAAGTATCTGAGTAATTGAGTTTGAATGTGGAGTTTGGATTGCGAGTGTGATTTGCGTATTTGCTTAAGTATATTTGTGCCAATGTGGAACTTTATCCACTCTAGACATTAGGAGAATTGCGTTGGCGAGTCATTTGATTCGCGAGAGTCTGTGCCTTTTTAACTCCCAAAACAACTTTCTATTTCTGTCTTGTGATCCAAAAGAAAGACAAGAAAGAGCAATACTCTTTGTAAAGTAACATTTTTTGTAGTACCCATATAAAAAATACAAATGAATTTATATCTCAGTTTTATATCTCAGATTATTTTGTATCTCAATTTTACGTGATCTATATCTACAGTGATTTTAAAACGTGAGCAAATCGAGAGTTTAATATATTTTAAATATATCTGCACCTAGATATTTCTCTCTAAAAAAATGACAGAAACGTTCAGAAGAACTTCAAAAGTCAGCAAAAAAGTAGTCATATTATAAAAAATCTTAAACTTTTTTTTATCAGATTTAGCCAAATCCAGACATTCAATTCATTTAACACCCACATAGTCTTGATGGATTTGAATTATTGTCTCATTTGTTTCTATTTTACTTCTCCAAAACACTTTTAAGAACATGAAATAGAATGTAAAGATAATTTTTTTTGTAAAGTTTTTTGATGGATGTTGTTCTGCATATAGGTGGATAGGATATATGTTTTACTTGACACACTCACCTGACTTGAAGATAAAGGGATCCAAAAGTGAACATTGTAGCATCATCTACTCATCCTCTTGTCATTTAAGACATGAATGAGTTTCTTTCTTCGGAACAGAAACAGATACCTTGAAGAATGTTAATGCAAACAGGTTTGGCAGCCATTAAGTTCTACTGCATAGAAGCAAAACAAACGTTAATTTGTGCCATCCCCAACATCCTTCAAAATATCTTCTTTTGAGTTCTGCGAAGGAAGGAAAGTCATGAGTAAAGCGTTAATGAGTAAATTACACAACTTTCATCACTTGAAGTCAGCAATAAAGGAGCGGCTGAGAAAAGCTTTGCAAATACATGAAGGATATTATAACATAAAGCTCCAGTGTCTGTCTCTGTGATTAGAGGGGCGTCTCAGAGAATGGACGTGCTGTTCTCGAAACGGCTCTGTGCTGTCAACAGCAGCTTTGGCGGAGTGGAATCAGATAAGGGTCTCAGTGCGGAGCTGCACGAGGAGGCTGCCCGGCCACATGACTGCCACTTGAAGTCAAAGTTTTTGCCCTTCAGCTGAACTTTGGCTCACTTAAAGAGCCAGTGCGAGGGGCGCGATAGCTTTAATTGACAAGAAGCGAGCTTGGCTCATGGCCTTAACTCTGGCCCGTACCCTTCTGTCAGCACGTGTATGGGATGGATAAATACGGGACGGAGAGAAACTGAGAAACGGATCATGTAAGACAAGTTCAAAAGAGTTTGTAATGTTTGCCTACTGATTAACTCTGCGATTGCGCGTCTTTGGAAAAGCTTGTGTGTGCTTTAAAAAAGAAACCGTAACGATGCCTTTGGGATAAATAAGTTAGTTGTGCGGTCACCTGACTTGACCTCGAAGCATGCGACCCGGAATTCTCCGGAGTAAATGTTTGCTTAATGATTATTAGTAGTTTTGGGAGGAAAAGTGTGTGCGCTGTGGGTCAAACAACTTTGCACAAAACTACACAAAAGAGGCAAACATATGAAGCAGTTAAAGTCACTTTGGTTTTTAAACTTGATAACAAAGTTTACAATTTTCAAACGTCCCTTTATCGAGTCCAAGTCAAGTTTGAGTGTACACAATGTGCCATTCCTTCCATAGACCTTGATGAAAGAGAACTGTACATCTGTAGTATTTATATATTTTCTTAGGTGTTTTTTATGGTATTGTTATTTGGTGGCGTGTTTTGATATAATTATATTATAACTTATATAATAACTTGGTCCGAGTCCAAAATCAATTGTGCAGCCAATCAGCAGTAAAGGACGTTTTTTCTCAATGTGGATCGTAGTATTAGCCAAGAGCGACAGATGACGTATGTGAGGGGCGAGGCTATCAAAAAAGAGGCGATACCCTTTCGCTGCAGGGGCGTGTTTCTTTGGGTGACTTCAAATGTCAACATTGACTTTTGTTGGAATTGACTACAAATCGCAGACCCTGCTTTTCAGTTTTATTCACGCTATAAACATAGTTGTAAAATCAAAATCAAATCTTAGTTTAGTTAAAAAAAAACACAAAAGGAAAGAGTTGTTGGAATTACTCAAATGAATCGTGTAAATTGGATCTGTGTGGTTAAATTAAGTTGTTAACAAAAATATTCTTAACATTTGTTTGAATTATAGATGATATAAAAATCTAAATTAAATTGTATGGAACTGATGTACTTGATAATTCGAGTAGTTCCGAAAAAACTTTTTTTATTTTGTATAGGATCACTTTTATGAACGATCTTCGAATGTTATTTGGGTTTGTGAAAAGAGTTTTATGTCCGATTTAAAGATTTTAATGGTCAAAAAACAGTGTGTTCAGTACGGGATAATTGTGATTTATTGCATAAGAGTCTGAGCAAGCATCATCAGCATCTACATTTGCTTTAGTGACTCAGAACACTGCAGAGCTTAAACATAAAGTTACATTATCATCAACTAGCCTGCTGCAAATATAGTTATAATGTTAAAGACATAATAGAAAAATAACCTCGATTTTTTTTCGGTTAATTGTAGCAGTTTTTGGTGTATTACATGACATTCGTTTTGCTAAAGATACCATGTTTGTAATACAACTACCATAGTAAAACAAGGTTTTACTTAACATAACAATATAAGTTAATAAGTAAAACCATGGTCACATTTCAGATCTATAGAATACTTTGTACATTAAAAAAAATGGATTGTTGGAATAACCTAATATGATGATATATATTGGTTCCACATGGTCAAATTAAGTTACTTTATTTCAAATTTTAAGAGACATTATATTTAAAATCATTTAATCACGTGGTACTGATGTACATGATAAAGTTGAGTAATTCCTACAACCCTTTCATTTTTGCACTAGCTTTCCCTTACCAAATCCAGCCATGGTTCTGTATCAATAGGAAAAAAACTGTACCGCTGTCTCCATACGGTAGTGCCACGTTTACCAATGAAACATAAAGCAATTCAATACGTGTTTCTGCAAAAAACTAAGAAATGTCATCCATTTACTAAGCATGAGCAATGGTAATATTCTTTCTTTCTTTAGCAAACACCAATTTTTGGGGCCCAAATAGCGCCTCCGTCCAAATAAAATAAAAATCTGTTTTAAACATGGACAAAGTACATTATAAGCATTACATGGATTCTGTCTTGTAACCTGTCCATTGACATACCATTATCTCATTTCCCTTCGACACTGCACATAAAAATAAACCGGCCCCTGCGCGTGAGTATGCGGATGTGTTTTTGGGGGATTATGCACACAGAAGGGATGTCTTTAGAGGATGCTTAAGATGCGTCTCTGAGGAGAAGTGCAGAAAGCTGTGTTTGAAGGCATTAGTCTCAGGCAGACACGCACTCCAGCTTGTTATTGTTATGCAGCGTTACAGCAGCCAACTAGAGAAAACAAGAAGAGCAAGAAGGTAGAGAGATAGAGAAACTGTTATTCCACTGGAGTGAGCGAGGGAAGCAGTGCGACTGAGAACAAGAATGAATGCATGCTACACAGAGACGCTCGCAGCAAATAAGAAAATAGCCGAGAGTGGTGGAAATAGTTGAGGGGTGATCACAACACACTTACACACTATAAACACAAACTTGAGAGAAAGAAACGAATGCACATGTCTACGTACACCTACACATGTCTGAATATGTATAGGTACAGAAACAAACCCTACATGATGTCATCAGAGACTTTTTTAATTTACATGAAAACGTATATACCAATTATTTATAATAGAGGTTAATATAGAAGTGATAATTTAGTCCAAAATAAAAATCTGTCATTATTGTTCACCCTCTTTTCATTACAAACCTATATGACTTTCTTTCTTCTGCACAAAAGAAGAGGTTTTGAATAAATGTGTAAACCAAACTTTGCTATGTCAATAGATTGGACATTTAGTTTAAGTATTAGCTTATGAGCATACTTCAAAATATCTTCTTTTGCATTCTGCAGTGCATTGAAAAGATAGTTTACCTACGTTTTGGAACACTTAGAAACTTTCCGATACATATTTTTCCTGCTCTTTTTCTCATTATTTGGTTAAAACAATACATTTTAAAAACATATTTATTTAGATCTCATGGGAACAAACATTTATTAGCACTTTTTTAAAATTAAATTAATTTTCAGATATTAAATCCACACCATGTTAAATTCAAACACTTTTTAAAATGCAAAATATGTAGTTTTTTATTGGTGCACATTGGTCTTAAATTGTCACTCGTTGTTTAAAATCTGCATGTGACTCTTTCTTAAAAGGTATTTAGAAAAATGATATTCTTTAAGTCAATGAGAGCCTGTGTTGTTTGGCAAACATTCTTCAAAATATATTTTTGCTTAAAGTAATTCATCTGGTTGTAAATGACAGTGGAGAGTAAATGATGAATTAAAAGAAAAAAAATTAACATTGCAACCCAATGGAATCTACTGTACCAAGCATCACGGTTCACGGTTGTGAGTAAAAAACAACACAACTCAATGATGCATTTTGCCCACAAGGCTCAATAGCAACTTAATGAACAGGGTCTTATAGTGTTGACATATCTGTGACGCCTGAAGGTTACGAGATATTTTAGCCCCACGGTTAAACGGTCATTTACAATTAGATGAGATTTGTGTTTAGACAAAGAGGAAGAGATGGAAACGAGATCACGTAAAGTTAAGGGTCTGTTTAAGGAGAATTAATGTACAGTTCACTATGAGCTCTTTAAATATTGTGTGTTTGCTTTATTATCGGTTGTAGCTCATTCATATGCATCATTAATGGGTTCTCTGGTCAGTGAAGACCGCCGCTCTGTGCCCTGAAGGTAGGACTTCTCGGTTCCCTGACTTAAGAAATTCTCACTTTTTAACCCATTGAATTCAATCACAAGACCCAGTGCATTAAAACCCATTCTTCTGTGACATTTAAGCGATGGCATGTGTGTCTTGATGGAAAAAGCTATTAATTATTAGAAATTATGGTCCAACAAGCCATGCATTTGCAAACCAGCTTTGTATCAATATACCAAATGTACTTGCATATACAAAAGGACACATTAAAGTATGTTTCTATAGCTCAGTTTGTAAAACATTGCATTATCAGCAAAATGTTATGGGTATGATCCAAGGGAACAGACATACTGATTTTTATTTATTTATTTTTTATTTATTTTATTTCACACATATTTAAAATAGATTGAATGCAATAGAGGACACTTTGGATACCCAAAAGTACCCAGAGGAAGTCACAACTTCATATACTCATGATACTGAAGCATCTCGAGCAGTTTGGTTTTGGGTTCAGAAGAAAGTCTACATAATCTCCATTAAATTCATATTTATATTAGTTTTTTAATTAAAGTACATTGGTACTCATACTTAATTTTAAAATAAGATCAAACGCAAAAGTACTAGTTTTGAAATTTTCTTAAAAAAGTTTAAAAAGTGGGAAAAAGGTGGATTTAAAAGTTCAATTTATGCTTTTTAATTTTCACTCTAAATAATAAATCAGGTTGCTTAGTAAATGTCAAAAATATATAGTTATATTAACCTTATAAAATCTTTTAAAAATAAATAGTATTTAATTTTTTTTTGGTGAATTCTAATAGAAATATTTTAGTTATCCAGGTGTACTATCGATTCACACATACACCAAATTTAAGCAGTATATTTAATTCATATCAAAGCTTTAAAATATCTGTGAATTGTTTCATGAAAATAACCATTCATTTGTGTGAAGTGAAATGTTCTTTTCTGAAGTCAAATTTAAAACTGTATTTGATAAAATACTTAAGTAGTGTGCACCTTTGCAAATGCCTGCCAAGTCCATACATTAACAGTCATTTGAAATCAAGACAATGAAATACCTGAATTTATTACTACATCCTGGTTTTCAGTGGTATCATAGATCACACACAAACACACATAGACAAACATTTGCAGACAGACACACACAAACGTCATTCAAGTAAAAATCAATGACGCCTGTGGAGTGAGTGAATCCACAAACAAATGATAATCCAACATGGAAAGGAAAACACAAGTGTAAACCCAGGGTCCCTGAGCCCTCAAGGCTGTTTAATCTCCAGCGGAGGCGTTGCTTTATAAAAGCAGAGTCACGCCGGGATAGACGTCTGTAGTTTCTCCACGTGCCCTCTATCTATACACACACAATCCATAATACATGAGGCACTCGCCCCAGCACACAATTAAAGATGCCTAAACTCAAGACTGGAGCCCCGATAGCAACGCTTCACCCCTTTTCTCTTTTATTAATCTGTTTCCTCCCTTTATCCAACATCCTGTGCTGATAGAATAGAGAGGAGGATGATAAGGGTGGAGGCTGAGGTGTGCCGGCGTTAAATCAGCACTCGAGTGTTGCATCAGTTTGAAAGAAGAAGTGAATGGGGAATAGGAGAGAAAGACAGATGGAGAGAGATATACAAGCCTCTGCGTGACAAAACAGAATTTACAGAGTTGGCAAAATCATAGAGTTCGTCTAAATGTAGCCCGGGGGAAATGTGTGTGTGTCTGGAAAGAAGACGACTATTAATAACAGACATAAAAACTGTTAACAATTCCATATTGACATGTTTCTTAAAGGGGTAAGTCCACCCCCCAAATAATTGCTCATGAGTTATTCAACCTAAAGCTGTTCCAAATCTGTATACATTGTGTATGGTTGAACCCAAAGAAAGATATTTGGAAGAATGTTAGTAACTTTTTACATTTCAATTTTCAAATTAAAGAAAGGTGTCCCAGTTGCTAAAATTCTTCCTTTTTGATAAACGAAGGAATTCCTTAAATTCTTTATAACGTCTATTTTGTGTTCAACAGAACAAATATATATTATATTTATAGTGATTTAGTCAAAAGTGCCTGAGAAATCTCAGTTTCTAACATTCTGACAACATAAATATATGTTTAAGTTTTATCAAAACACATATTTGACTTTTTTTTATTATATCAAATAAAATCAACAGATAAATTATAAATGATCATTGATTTATGTATATGAATAATTGTTTTATTTTAATTGAAACATATTACAGATTGCAGCTTTATAATATTTAAAGGGATATATTGCCTTTAAAATATCTAATTTTCTGTAAAAAAAATACTTTATACAAAAAATATATAAAATATCTTTTCCCAGTATGGTAGTCAGTGGGTAACGAGAACTGTTTGGTTATATGCATTCTTCCAAATATCCTTCAAAGACGAGTAAATGATGCCAAAATATAAATTTTTTGGGTGAACTATCCCTTTAAATCAATTTCAAGCAAATGTTGGTCTATAAACCTATCACCTGTCAACGCCTGAATTCAAGAATTCACACCGACTGCAAAAACAACTCCAAACGTGGCTCTTCGCCGTCTCATGTGCGCCGTCGTGCAGTTCCATTAGTATTCGTGAGAGAGCATCCAGAGAAAAGATCCAATTAGAGGACGAGACAGATTGTGTGTGAGACAACAACAGTGAAGGTCTCGCCAACGAAAGTGACTGCATATCAGAGATGCTGTACACAGTAAACAGGACTTCTTTAAAAGTTCTTTTGAAAGATAGCGTGTTGTGCTTTTCCAGGAGGGCTTCGGCATACACCTCCAAACACTGCGATGCTTCCTTTCTCCTATTCGTCGGGATGAGAGATGCTTAACTTAAACATCTATGATGTGTTTTTGCCCACCTATTGTGAGACGGAACAGGGTGAGGAGCACCAGTAATGTAATCTAGTTTTTCTTATCGCACACCAAAAACACATAACGATTATTTTTCATAAACAGAGGTGACACAACCTTACCCAAACCCTAGTGGCATCTACATATCCGCATGAACACACACATGTATAACACACTGAAAAGAGCCGACAAATGTGTCACAGCCCCTTGGTGAACCTGTTTGGTCCCTGGCAAGGTAAGCATTTCTCAAATGCTGGTCCTCATTCGCTCGATTTCTCCAGCGCACCGTGGCAGCGGCAATAATCTGCCCTGGAGACAGAGCGACCAGACCGAAGCACACACACGAACACGGAGCCATGCGCTGTGCGATTCACCTGACGGATATCCATACGGTCATCCTAAAATCCAACCCTAACAGTTTCTCTCTGGCCTTTCATTCCTGCTGCGCATCACACAGAGAGAAGATAAGCCAACGTTGAGGTTTGATATCAGCTTTCGGGTTGAGAATGTAGGAAACCATCAACCTCTCGGGTCATATTCATACAGTTTCAATGAAATGTTTGCAAAATCATTTTTCTATACACATAATCTCTATTTCATAAACCTTAAATTTTAGGTTTGAACCATATTCTGTTTTTAGGATTTCCTGGTGTATGTAGACGGTTTCTTGCTTGGCCAACAATAAAATGTGTCACCATTTACTAGCCCCCGTCACTTAAAACATGAGTTTCTTTCTTCGAAAAGAAGAGAAGATATCTTGAAGAATGGTGGGAACTGAAGAGCAGTGACACCCACTTCTACTGTATAGAGACAAAAAGTTAATATGTGCCAATTTAAAACATTTCTCAAAATATCTTCTTTTGGGTTCCCTGTTGGACAAAGAAACAAAAGAACAGTGAGTTAAGGATGACGAAACTTTCTTTTTGGGGTGAACCGTCTCTCAGTCTTGCTTTTGGCTAGTAATACAGCAATGTATATAATATTCAATTGGTTTGTATTGATATTGTATTGTATATTACTTGTATACAAGTTAATCATAAGGTCTTTGCCATCGCATTTTTGAAGCGCTCCACATGATACGGCCGTCCTCTCTCGCTTCTTCCACTGGTTACCCAAAATAATACTGGCCAGATGTACTGTAGTTTTATCATGAAATCTATTGAGAATGTGCTTATCAAACATCATCCTTCGTGCTGGAGATTGAGTCACAAAAGCTCGTGCAGTAACATTTGGTTATCTTTCTGAGTTGAATCTCCCTGTAATACAAACACCAAGTGGTGCATTTAAGTTTTCTGTTATTGTTCTACAAGTTCAAAAATCATAAAAACACGGGATGTGAACTGATGACATATGTCTTGAGCACTGTGATTAAGCTGTCATCCACTAAAATCCTGATGATGTGAATCCAACCATTAACAATTAGACATTTTAGGGTTATATTTGCCATTACCAACGCAGCTAAACACATCTTTCAGCATTTTCATCAGATATTCTGATCTTTTAAACATAAACTTGATTTAAGAAAGCAAGCTGCTCTGTGCTTGTCAGGAAAATCTTTTTATTATCCTACAATAATAAAAAAGCACATAGTAGACGCTATGACCTAATTTCAACTGATGTTTTATTCTGAAGACTAAATAAAACTGCGATTACTCATTGACTGGAAGGACTCGCAGTCTATCATCATAAGGTTATATCAGGGGAGGTTCATTTGAATAATACCCACAGCTATTTAACTTAGCGCTGTGATTGTAAAAGTACGTTTCGAATGGAAATGCACACGTCAAGCCTGTTTCGGCTTCATCACGTACACTGGGTCTCCGCAGCAGGAGGCTGCACTGGTGCCCATGTCAACAATGATGACAGTGCCACATGGAATTCTGTGTGGCCCGGGGTGCCACGTGGCATAAATGGGCACGCAAAAATGCCAGATTGCCTACGGCACACAAACCAAGAGCTTAATCTGCCAAACACAATTACTTACATGTTTCTCATTGCATGTACAGCTCCGAGCATTACTTGCACTGGAGGGCAATACGAAAATCCTTCATGACAGTATGTTGTGCAGTTTAAATGAGTTCATTGCGTAGTATACAGTGCGTAATAATAACATCATCTCTCAAGTTATAAAAACGTCAATTGTTAATGTGATGATTAGGCCGATGGTACACTTTAAAGTTAGGGTGACCATCTGTGTTACCGAGGTCACTGCCTGAATCCTCTGGAGGTCACGTTTCCAGGGATGGAATTCAAAATATGTCAGGCGAATGTATTCGCATCACACATCATGTACAAAGAAGTGTCTCATTCACATTTTATTATAAGTGCATCTTCAGCCTGCCGGTATTATGACATTTTGTGTGATGCACATATGACATGAAAAACCGATATTCCTTTCTTCCCAAAACAATTCAACATCCAGACAACGCAGCCGAAATTCTCGGCATATGGTGTCAGCTGAACTGGTCACCATTTCTAAAATAAATTTGCCTTTTTTTTTAATGTTCAGATAATTTTTTTTATCCCAGCCTTAAATGCAAAGAAAGTGTGAAAGTTTTAAAATATAGAAATATTAAGAAATGCTATGAATTTGTCGATCTGTATGTCCAGCCAATGGAAGACGAGAATTTTTACATTTATTTTATTTAAAAATAAAATAACAACAATTTTATTGTAAAATGGTTTTTAAAACTAAGATAAAAAAGATGGGTCGGTACTCTCAATCCAAAAATTTCTAAACAAAGTTTTTTTTAAAAATTAAAATAAAAATTTCTAGGCAAATGGAAGATGCTGAAAAAGAAAAGGATTTGATTTATTTATGTTTTTCTAGTTGTAGCAGGAATCCCAGTTACATTTTTGTTATTATATTTGTAAACGATAAAGAGTGCATATGTCATTAATTTATATATTGTTCAGTCACTGCAAATCCACTTTAAGCCGCTGGAGGTGCAGAATTTACGCACTTCAGCTCAAGTCCAATAATATAACCCAGACCAATAAACAGCCTGAAATTTATCGTACCATTTCAAACTCCTTACCCCCTCAAGAGTTATAAAAAGACCTGAGCACAACACTGAAAAGAGAGCAAATTCACTCTAACCCCTTCGCCCAAAACACATATACTAGTAACTCCCAAAATGACTGCAATAAGACTCGCAGGATGTGGCAAATGGCCGTCTTTCCAGCTATCAGATTGGCCTTGCTGCTCTGCGCTTCGCCTCTGGGTTTTATTACTGCTGTGGCAGAGCTTTGAAATCAACTGAAGTCCACTTTGGCCAGAGAGAGCAGATAGGATCAGACCGAGCAGAGCTGAAGGAGGTCATAGTTGTATTAACCCGGGAAGGGATTAGCTAAGAAACCACAGGGGGGATTCACTGCTCACGGCCCCCGTGAGGAAAAGTCCTGGCAAGGTGGCCCGAGCACGTGTGCGCGATACTAAAATGACAGGTCTGAGTGGAAGATTGTTTGTCAAGTTCGTGTTTGTGCAACTGATAAGCAAATGCATGCACGTATTTGTGAGCGTGTATGAAACAGTGCCACGTAACCGCCAACCTTTCTGCTTCTCTTATCATTCTGTAAAGTGTCAGCGAGTTTCAAACACAGATGATGGAGGGGACCTGCGGCTCAGTAGGGGTCCACTAAAGCTTTCTGCCCATCTCTGATCTCCCCATGCGGCCATGAGGGCTGTAGCAACAGGTCAGCACATCATACACACTCTCATCAACTCTTTAAGGTGCAGATCAACACATCTCATCCTGCAAGCGTCCCGTGGTTTGTGGAGACGTTGACAATAAATGCCAAAACCTCAGCTTATGTAATGGCACACAGAATGTTAACTTTGAAGATTAAAACCACAACATCATTTCAGTCATGTTAAGTCATGTTTGTGTCAGTGAATGCATAAAGGCAATGTTCACTCAAATTAAAATCAGCCGAGTTGTATATAAATCTAATATCGTATAGACTTAAACGTTCTGCTGATTACTTACAAAGCCTAAAACGGTTTAGCTCCTATATACTTAACCGAGCTCTTATTAAACTACAACCCGTCCTTCTCTCTTGGATACTAAAACTACAGACTTCTAATAGTAACCAGAATAAATTAGTCCACCAAAGGGGATAAGCGTTCTCATATGTAGCAACTAAACTTTTGGTACAGTCTGCCCGACACTGTCCAGGGTGCTGACACAGTCTCCCAGTACAAATGTAAATTTAAAAAAAATATTTTCAATGACGCATTCATGTAATACAGTGAACAGCAGATCATTATTCCTTTCTGCCTTCCTCCCCTACCTTGGGAAACTCATCTCGAGGTAACAAGAGATTACACCAGTGCCAGGAGAATCATCACATCCTCCCGTTCAAAACTATTCCAGACGCTGGAGCCGAATGACGAAGCAGGCCATCAGACCCGTCTCCATCACATAACACAAACCCCTCTTACAACTACCGCAATAATATTAAGGATATTATTAAATGAATCAATTTATGCATTTTGTATATTTCTTTTGCTTTCTTAGCCTAGTTGTGGAAGCAGTGGCGAGCTTGTAGAGGTGCAGCAGTTTTGCTAGAGGAGAACTGGTTCTCCTGTCTGGGTCTGGTGTCTCTCCAGGTTTTTTCGCCTTTGAGAGTTTTTACCTCCCCACTGTTGGCTTCAGCTCCTTATCTCTTATCAGGAGGCTGCTGACATCAGCTTTAACTGCACTTATTATTAAAAATGTTTTAATGCTAGTCATTAGTACCCCATATATGGTTGCTTGCATAATATATTGCTTGTGCTTCTCCGTGTCTGTCAACTGTCTGTGATTCTGCTTGTGAGCTGTTTGTGAACTTTATCATTACTTTACAACATATATTACTCGCCCTCAAGTTTCTCTAAAATTGTATAATTTATTTGCCTTGATACCATTTTAATAAATGTAGTGTGATATATTTTATGTGCAGCTGCTTTGAAACATTGAAAAAATTTAAAAGGGCTATATAAATAAATTTGACATGAGTTGAGTTGAGTTTACGATATGATTTTTTTATTTAAGACCAATACAGTCCGAGTTAAAATAAAAGGTTAAAAATTAAAAGAGTAATTTTACATGATAATACAAGTTTTTGGGGGTGGGATCTAAACTGCAATTTTAAAATAGTTATTTTAACTTGACTATATTTTTACAAAATACTGTACTTTTAACCAACTACAATTTAATTTACATCAAAAAAGGTACTTGTTAAACTGTTTGTTTAATAGCTCAATAAATGTTTTTTTATGTTTACAGTTTATATAAATGTTTATTTCTTAACATTGGGATATTGAATGCTCTTCTCATGTTAAGAAAAGCAATCGTAATACACTATATTGCAAAAATTATTCGCTCATCTGCATTGACTCACTTATGACCTTAAGTGACATCCTGTTCCTAATCCATAGGGTTTAATATGATGTCCTTCCACCCTTTATAACACCTTCAACTCTTCTGGGAAGATTTTCCACAAGGTTTAGGAGTGTGTTTATGGGAATTTTTTATCATTCTTCCAGAAGCTCATTTCTGAGGTCACACACAGATGTTGGACGAGAAGACCTGGCGCTCAGTCTCCGCTCTAATTCATCTCAAATGTGTTTTTATCGGGTTGACGTGTAGGCCAGTCAAGTTCATTTACACCAGACTCTGTCATCCATGTCTTTATGGATCTTGCTTTGTGCACTGGTGCACAGTCATGTCGGAAGAGAAAGGGTCAGCTCCAAATGTTTCCCACAAAGTTGGGAGCATGGAATCGTCCAGAATGTCTTGGTATGCTGAAGCATTCAGAGGAAGAGTGATTGAAACACCTGATTTTCATTATTTGGATGGGTGAGCGAATACTTTTGGCCATATAATGTTAGCAAAATCTTCCATCATTACCTGCCCTTTAATTGAGTATAATATTTAAATACCTTTTACACTTGTAATAATATTTGATCTTCAAAGTTTGATACAATGAGAGAACAGGGAGTGACATTTTGAAGCTTCAAAAAGTGCATCCATCAAGCAAAGATAAACACTATTATAACTCTGTCAGCTGATAGAAGAAAGTCACAGGAAGACATCTAGGAATCCTCGAGGTTATTTAGATCTTTAGGTAAACTATCCCTTTATGGGAAGCACCAATAGAAATGTTAACAGAAAAGTTTCACACCATTTTTATTCGGTTTAGTGCCAGGACTTGTTTCATAAACTATTAAACCAAATTATTAATGATTATATTTTGTTTAAAATATTTATATATAATATTATGCCCCAATTTCAATTAAATATTATTACATTCCCATTTTTTGCATTTTTCCTTTATCTACATATTGTTCTGTTTTCTGTAATCCTGATGTTCTTGTGCTTGTAATTTCGAAATTATGAAGCTGTGTCAAAGCTTCTGCTTAAAATTGCTATCCGAATAAAATAGAATTGAAATAAAATAAAATGATATCAAATAAATTAAATTGAAAATGTGAAATTTGGGTTTCAAATTTAGTGAGAAATGTTTCAACTTGTGTAGGGATCTTCAATAATATAGAAATTTAATTGCAGATTTGTCAATTCTGAGCCAGTTTGAGACATTGTTAAGATGTCTTCTGAAACTGAAATGAGGAGCAGATGTGAGCAAGTTAACCTTCTTGATTTTTAAATCATCGAAATATAATAGACATAACTGAGATTTAATCTCAGATTCTTTCTTATAGCGGTCAGTAAACTTCTCTCCATAAAGAAAGTCATATAGATTTTATACGAGAGAGTAAAAAATAACAGGGGTTTCATTTTGGGGTGAACTGTCCCTTCAATACTTGTGTTAAAATATCTTGCGGGTAGAATGTGGCCCTCGGGCGAGCAGTTTAAGGTCCCTGCGGTAAAAGTGTTGCAGAAGACACGCTGTCTGCAGGCTGTGTAATGAAAACTTTCTCAGCACTTCTTATCCTACAGACTCCACGCTGTCAACTAACTGGCACTTTTGGAATTTCACAGCGGACCTAACAATACCTTGGAAAAAAGCCAGTCTCTAAATGTCTAAATCTGTTGACACGGGGGGAGTAATATAACAGTAGGGTCATTTTTGCGGTAAACAGTCTGGAGGATTAGATCTGTTGTTACAGTATGAGATTCAGAGCTCCTGCTGGGTATAACAGTAAATGGAAGTTCTTTACAATGACTGACTGCCTTTCACTAATCCTTCAAAACGTCTGCTTCGCTTCCCAACCATCACATTTGTTAGACGTAAGTCAAGGATACTAGGTTTGAGTTCTGCTTTTTGCAGTTTATCTGCTGGGACGCCACGGTTTGATTGACACCGAAATTAAATCCTGTTTCCAAACACGTGCTATTCTCTCAGCTTGCTCTAGCGGTGAAGCGCTGTACCTCTGCGATGGATCTTAAATTTTGCGAAATTCAAACATCTCCGGTTATCCGGAGGAAAGCGATGATCATTTGCATTTGACCTAGTTTGCGATGACTGTACACAAATTCGGCGCTGTTTTGGTCATTATTATCAGATTTTAAATGCACAACGCTCGGCAGCGGAACACAAACATGCAAACCAGGCAATGCCAAGATCTTACAGGAAGAGAGAATATCTCCTACTCATGCCAGCATGCATTAACTCATACGATTCATTATGAGACCCCATTCAAAGTATCCATCATAAAATAATTCATATGCCCTGTAAAACACATGCGCCTTATGTTTGTGGCTTCGCAAGCCGAATGGTTACACCGGAAGATCCAGAATTACAATGGATCTCCATTGACATTCTGTGAGTACTGAAGGAATAATTGAGAATATTGCGGTGCATAAAGCATGTACTATTTAAGATTATCCACGGTTGACCTTATGAATATCATTTAACATGTATATTTCTGGAACTCTGAGCACATTTTGAAATAAAAGTATGCACCTTTGGTTAATTCGGGCACGAATAGTCATCGTATATGAATAAAACAGCAGAGAACTTTTTATTCTGTAAAATTGGCTTGAGTTAAAATGAAGGCATTGCTATGCAGGTCTGTTATCAGTTAATGCCAGGATTTGTTTTAAAAGGTTTCTTAAACACAGCTGTACGCCATTGGTCAAGACAACAGATCCTAACATGATTAGTGACAATAAAGCTGCACATCATAACTTTTGCCTCTATCTTTCCTTGAATCTGTACTTTGCACTGTTTTTATGAGTTGAAATCAAAGTACATCAACTTTTAAATCAATATAACACTGTTAATATCATGCAGAAAAAAGAGCAAAATAAGAATATGAAGGAAGTTTCTGTGTTGAAATTGTGGAGACTCTTGATTTTGAATGTTGTGATGCGTAAACTGTTAAACCAAAAAAAATCTTGCGAAGCCTTTTTTCTTGTTTCCAATAAAAAACATAAAAATATTCATATATCAAGATAATTATCTGATATAAAAATGACAAATTAAAACTCAAGCTAAAGTCAAAATGATTTTTCTTACACTATTGGCAGATTTATTGCTTGCGTAAACATAAGCTTACCAAATTCTAATATTTCATTTCGTAAAACAAGACAACATGTCTTAGGTCATTTAAAAAGTAAATGTACTTTAAGATATTTTTCCGGAAAACAAGACATTTTGCAGTATTAAGTTTGGACTGTTATAAAAAAAATAAGCAGTCCACCCAAAAGAATGTTCGCGATCTTAACCGTGAGGGATTTTTGCTCATTTCAACCAAAAAGTTAACGATAGTCATAATAATTAATAATTATAAATTATATTTAAGCTCGCATCCAATGTAAAAGAACTTCCATTAAAACCTAAAAACTCGTTTTGTCTCTTTGGGGTAACAGTGTATGATAGTGATTCATTCATAGTATCTACACAGCAGCGAGTACTTAAATATTTCATTTGATTTCAAGGGTCGGAGGTGTTTTATTTATGAAGAAGTGGGTTGTGCATACTCTTGTGTGAGAAGTATCGTGAAATAAATATCGCCCCGCTGCTATAATGAACATTAAGCTTTAATGACACCTTGCCACAGCAGAAAACATGTTACAGATACAACAGCAGGAAAACTTTCCACTGAGAGCGTCCGCTGGTGATAACGCATCTCACACTTCACATTATCACAGAGGGGCATATATAATATTCATCATAACATACATAACAATACACGTATTCACAAATACAGTAATGTGTGGTGCATTTTTTCTCATAATCTTCGCCTTACTGAGACACAAAACTTAATATGACTTTATACAATCCACGATTTATATCTAACATTACATTGCCTTTTATATCATGATATGACATGACATCAAATGTGAAAATGTTTATAAGGAAACGTTTAACTTTGAGAAGAAGCCCTTAAGCGGGCACTCATAACTTGTTTTATTTTGAACAGTTCTGTCCCTATAGACAGCAGCAACATTGTTGATATTTAGTGAAAGCTGTTCACATGGCCTGGAGGGACAAAGCTCTTAGCTCGAGACCGGAATGGAGAAAGCATTAACAGACATCTTGAAATTCAAGTGAATCCAGCTTTATGAAAAAATCTCACATCTATAAAGAGAACGCAGAGAAGATAAATAAATGGACACGGCTGGCATGCAATCGTACAGAGACTTTCGGATTTGTCTAGCATGAAACATCACTTTTAACACAAACAAGACTTTAGAAAATCTATCATCAAGAGATAAAGACTTATGTTTTCAGTATAATAATGATCTTCACAAAAGTGTTGAGCAGTCTACTGTTGCTATGGTTACCTTCTGGTGTGAATGTGATTTCTCCAAGCATCTATTCACGATTACATAAACGGCATAACCTGCAATTCAACTTTTGAGGTTACTTAAAGGTCTGCCTGCTAATGCTGTTGACACATAACTTGTAAATTGTGTCACCTTAAAGGGAGAGTTCATCCAAAAAGGAAAATTCTGGGAGAAATTACTCAATTTCTACATTAGCCAAATTTGCATAAATATCTTTGATGGGTAGAACAGAGAAACAGATATTTGGACGAATGCTTGTATCCATCCACATTGATTATCATAGAGAGAAATATGACAAAGTTGATGACAAGCACTCCAGAACCCTTTGCTGTCCTACAATATTCAAAATATCGTACTTTGAACTACTTTACATTTACATTACATTTACATTTAGTCATTTAACAGACGCTTTTATCCAAAGCGACTTACAATAGTCGAGGAGACAATGAAGCGGTAAATAGCCGTTACAACAATAGGTGAACAAGTGCTACAACAATGCTACCGAGTTACACAGAGAGCGAAGTTACAAAATAAATTTTTTTTTTTTTTTTTTTTTTTTTTTGATAGAGTGAGTAGTTAGAAAAGAAGTGAGTAAGTGAGTTAGGTGTAGCCGGAAAAGATGAGTTTTTAGGAGTTTTTTAAAGATAGAGACCGAGTCTGACAAGCAGACTTTTTTGGTAGTCAATAGGGTCTGAGAACTGTTTGGTTACAAGTCTTCTTCCAAATATCTTTGTTTGAGTTCATACAGGTTTGAATTAACTCAAATGAGAGACAAAATTCTTTGGGGGGGTTAGAAATCCATTTAAGACGGTCCCTTAACTTTAAAGGAGGGGGCTTCATTACAAGAACCCCCCAGTTGGAGATCTCAATTACCCGTCCTGTTCGCTCACTGCTATGACATTTTTAAAGGCAGTTTGACAAGTTTTATCACACATTGGTCTGATGGGCTCTTATCATTACCCTTTAATTTACTCACATAAGCGATCCTTTGATTGGTTTATAATCATGATAAAGACCTGCCAGTGCTGTGGGGTTGTGATCTCAGCTCCACATCTGTTGCTTGCATAGCTTTCACGTGTCATTTGCCAGGTAAAATGAGTGGAGTTTGAGCACCAGACCCGCCAAGTTAATACCTGAGCTCCATTAGAGTAAATGCTAATGAATAGATTTAGCCAACCAGGGAATGATAGCACATTTGAGTTAAATGATCTCAGACTTCAAATCTTTACTCTGGTCACAAAGTACGACTACCTATCATGAAGAAAAAGCTTCAACCGGCCTGAGAGAATTCAGTGGTTTTAGCTGGTCTCTCCGTGTGGATTAAATGGATTTTGGCACTGCCACGCAGCAAAACAAATATATAACAAATATAAAATAGTTTACGGCTTTAAAGAGGTAAAAAAAAAATTGTTTTTACTTGGGTTCACCTAGTTTGTCTGTTGGCTTTTGAGCCTGACCAGCTAAAAATTCCACTTATATCTGTGTGTGTGAGACCAGCAAAAACCTGCTAAGCTGTTTTAAAAAAAATGACAAAAAATAGAATAAAACAGTTAAATCCAAACAAACCAAAAATATTTTTTTTCGCAGCTTTACAGGAGAGCCCATTACTGACCATTACATTTTACATTGACATTTATTCACTTGGCAGACACTTTTCTCCAAAGTGACTTACAGTATTATGCAGTTGAGCAAACAGGGATAAGATGTCTTACTCAATGCCACTTCAGTCATTGTCTGCTGACACTGGGATTCAAACCCACAACCTTCTTCTAACAAGTCCAACTCTCTAACTTACAAACAATTTATGTAATAAAAAGTATTTATTTAACAAATATATATTTCTAACACACACACACACACACACACACACACACACACACACACACACACACACACACACACACACACACACACACACACACACACACACACACACATATATCGCCTTAATATAAATAAAAAATAATAAATTTGGTAAAGTGGTCAAATAAATACTCCTGCATACTATATAAATTACTTTAAACAAGCAAACACATTTTAATACATTTGGTAACCCATGTTAAAACACAGCTAAAACCCAGATAGCGGAAATATAAAATGTCAATTCATATCACAAAACCATAAGGAAACAGACACCAAGAATATCCCTATCCGTCCCTGCAGGACCATCTCTCTTTCTCCACCATCAAGATGCTTTCAGGAAAATGGACACGGGAGGAGAAGAGATGGCTTCATGTCTACTGGTGTGGATAATTGAATGTTGGAGCGTTCTTTCCGTCCTGTCTTTGTTGTTCAATCAATATCCAGCTCCCACAGGAGCTAATCTGTATTAGCGGAATTAGACGCTCACAAACCCAAGATGTCTGAACCCCTTTGGACGTCATGTGCAGCAGACGCTCATGTCAGCTATCTCCTTACAAAGTGCATAAAGGAAGAGAGGGACCGTAATGATTCGCGCGTCGATTGGCTGAGCGAATGAAACGATGTCCCTTGCATTTACAATAGGAAGGTGAGGTGAGAACTCACTGGGGACAGCACTTTTGTTTCTTTGTATTTTCAAGAAGCTCTCAGCAAGACTTAACACCTTCTCCACTAAAACAACACATGGATGCGAGTACCCAGTATGTGATGCCAAAGGCCTGTTGGTCTCACATATAGAGTTATATATTATATATTATATATTAGACTATACATTTGATCATGCGTTTTTTATAAGTCGATAATCCTACTTAAAAAAGACACGTCAAGGTATGCATAAAAATATTCTAAAAAGTGTAAAATATAAAACAATTCCACCGTTCCGTCTATAATATAAACTGGCTTTACTGAATCCATTCACAGTCCATCAGTTACAGACGGGCTTCATCTGCTTACCCCACAAACAAGCCGCAGAGAATCATCAAGTCCATACACACTATTGTCTGGTGCCAGCAGCCTTCCGCTCATGACCTGTGCCACTCTAGAGCCGTGAAATGCCCAGCTCAATCATAACCAACCAGACCTCTTACCCTGGCCCCAGACCTTTCCATGTCTGTCCACCTGGCAAAACGTTCAGGTCAATCAAGTCCAGTGCCACCTGCCACCTGATCAGTTCCTTTTGCCCTCAACTGTAGCCCTCTATAACTCTCTAAACAATCCGCATTTTACATATTGTATTAAATTAGCATGTTTTTGGCATGGAGAAAGTCTCAAAATTGGATCACTTTGAATTATAAAATTAACCCCGCATCCATCAACATTGCTTTCTAAGTTTCCATAACTAAATTATGGAATTTATACCTGATTTATACATACAGTTTTAAGACACGTTAGTTCAAAAGGTACTTTAAATTTTAAGGAGGCCAATCCTCTGGTCCCTAATGTTCATACATCAAAAAAAAAGTTTTTTATTTTTTAGTATTTTCATATAATTTAGGTGCAATGCAGCTGTAACTGTATATATACGTAAATGACCTGGAAAAGCCAATGTCAATCATCAAAACAAAACTTTAAAGATATAAATAAAGAGTATTGAAAAAAGGTAAATAAATAAAAGGTTATCTGCCTAATAAAACGAAAAATGGGTCAGTCTCCCACTGTGTTTCTTTCAGTGGTCTGGAACAGTCCGGTAGGTGTGCCGAGATTAAGTCTGGTGTTTATTTCTAAAAGCCATGAGAGCGCTGGGTGAAGGAACATTAGGGACCAGAGGCTTGGCCTCACTAATTACAGGTGAAAGAGAGTCTGTAATTAAATCTCTGAGGATGAGAGTCAAGGAGCCATAATGGAAAAATAACACACTCATTGTGTGAGTGAGATCTGCTCTCCTGTGAACTCTGATCCAAGAAGAAAAGACATCAACTCTTTGTTCAACATGCAAACACACAATCTTTCTGAGTATCACACTTCACGCATCCAAATTTTAACAACTTATACACTATTCACCAATAATGAATCTGACTCATTTAATCAGAAAGAAAGAATTTTTACAGCTTGCTTACCAAACCGCATGTGTACATGATGCTTTAATTTTTTGCAAACGAATGAACCCTTTAATGTTTGGTTACACATTTCCAAAAATGTGAATGTCGATTCGACAGACTGCATGTACCTTTACAGAAGAAAGCAAAACATTGTTGAATATCGTCCACGTTTATTTGATCATTATGGTGTTGAAAGAAAATCGCTCTCTTCCATACAGGCGTGTAACAAATATAACTTCCACAGAACTTGACAAACAAATAAGACAAAGTTGTATTTTAGCAGCCAGAGCAACACAGTCCCCTGATATTTGGATCCTTGACAGCAGCTGACCTGAGTTTCTCATGTCAGCATTAGGTATGATTGATCTTTTCCAGCTGGATGCCCAGAGGGGAAACGAGGTCCAGACTTCATCTTCAATGGGCAGGACACCGTGCCATAACTAAAAATTCCTGAATGCTAACCCAAAGCTAACCCTGACATGACATTAAAACCCAATGATAATGAGCACGGACTTCGGTGTCCTCAGTCAACCTTTTTACGAGCCGCATCACCTGTCAACATGCTGAGATGAAGCATGTCGGCTATGGACCTTTGGTCTAGCGTACACACATGAGTACATTCAGATTCAAAGTGGGCCGAAAATAAAAGTTTACTGACAACCTGTAACTGTATTTGAACTGTACACTTGATGTATGGTTTAGTACAGTATGTCTAGAATAAAAACAGCACACAGAGATCTGAAAAGGTTTGAGAATCCGTGAGTTGAACAAATGTGGTGCACCTAAATAGCATTTCCTTTAATGATAATATACCAATGATATACCCATGATGTGTTTTCTTTTTTGAATTATTATTTTATAGTATTTATATATGTATATATTATATATTTTACTTTTAACCCTCCCTTCTTAATGACAAACTAGTTAAAACAAGAATTTTGCCAAACTATTTTTTATCTTCACTAATAGAAACATTTTGGACATATCCTTCTAATTTGAGAGTGAAGAACACTGATTCAAGAACTAGTATTTAAATCTTATTCCTATTTTATGTTGTCGATGGGATTTTTAACAAATCAAAAACCTTGGTGGTATTAATCTACAATTAACAAGTTTTCAAACAAAATAATTTTTAGCATTTACTCCACTCTTGTCATTACAATTCTCTTTGACTTTCTTTTTTTCTTCAGAGGAATTTTTCACTTCTATTGCATGGACACCAAAACAGTACCAATGTGAAAATGGTTGCCATTTACCAACAGTCTTAAAGATGAAAAAGGTGAGGCTGCATATTCATTGAATGAAAGTTCACAGATTTCTTTTATCATTTACTCCCATAGTGTTATTTCAAACCTGTATGGCTTTCTTTTCCTGTAGAGGACAAAAAGAGATATTTCAGTAGAGGCATTATTCACTAATATTATACGGCAACAAAAAACCAATGCAAGTAAATGGGTGCCATTTGCAAAAATTCCTTTAAAATATTTCCCTTTCTGTTCTGCAGAATAAAGATATTAAGGTTTAAAATAACAAGATGATGCGTAAATGAGCACATTTTGGTGACCTTTCCTAATAAATAAACATAGAATTTGCAAAGTTAAGTTTCTCATGTGTAAATACTGTGGATATAAAGAAACAGTGATCATAAAATCATTAAAAAAATAGCTCCTTTTGTTTTGTAATAGTTTGCGATAGTATATTTGCAAATGTCTGACAACCATCCAAACTGTCGGATGAAAAGCAAACCGAGAGAGTGTCGTTTTGTTGTGCTATGAGGACAATATAGATATAATTGTTTAACATATGGATTTTGAAACATCTCCAAGCGCATTGCAAAAAACAAAATATTTTAGACAACATTGAATACATAAAGTACAGCAACGAAATAAAGCAAAATTTAACACTGCAAAATATCAACATCCATTATTATAATTTATTTACATGCAGAAGATATATATATAAGAAGGCTATAACTGTAAACAGAACGTAATGATCTTCAAAGGAAATATTGTCATGTGATAGCATGCATAACACTTAAAAAACTGAACACGATGTATACAGAAGCAGTCGGGATGTTAAGCCAACAGTGACAGTTCAGAATGTCGGCATGTTGGCATTTGGGTGTAAGTTATTATGACATCTGGACGGATACTAGGCTCGATGTGTCCACTGGTAGTTCAAAAGCACACACACACCATTATGTACAAAAGGTTCTTGCCAGCGAATATAAATAACACAAGGATGACACTTAAAATTAGGACGTAGTGCTAAGCTTGCTGGTATGTCTAGAGAGTAGAGTCGGCCAGTTGAGGGCTCAACCTTTTTCTGTAGGTATAAAGTAGCATGGTGAAATGGGAAGGAGGGGTAGGGATGGAGATGGTCGCCAACGGCTGGCAGAAAACGCAACAGCTGCAGCCGCGGCTAGCATTCCGCTTGGTCCATGTGAGTAAATAACCACATGGTCGAACTAATTTTGGGGGCAGCAGGGGCAGAAGGAAAAGGGGATGTGGTGTTAACTGCTTGAAGGACCGTAACAATGGCATGGAGATGGGCTATACACAGGCTTGGGCATTCCATCCAGAACACGACGGCCAAAAATACAACAGAAAGGGTAGATTTATGTACAGTGTGCTATGAGAACAAGGAGAACCTTGGACACAAGGTAAACCAAAAAGGTTGTCCAGTAAATTAAAGTGATAGTTTCAGGTCAGGTTATTTCAAACCTTCCTAACATTCTTCAAAACTTCTTCTTTTGCATTCTGCAGAAGAGAGTTATACAGGTTTGCAATCCGGTAAGGGATAAAAATCAGAGATGAGATCTCTTTAAGATCGCGATTATTTCTTCAAGACAATAACCTTTCATCAAAATATCTTTTTTTTGCTCACCACAACTAAGAAATGTTTACAGGTTTGTAAAAATTAGAGGGTAAGAAAAAGATGTCAACATTTTCATCTTTGGTTGAAAAATCCATTCAAGCCACTATACACTTAGGGCTGAGTACAAGAGAGAACTTCATTTTCTGTCAAATAAGTCAGAAAAACTCTGGGTATTTGGTAGGCATAGCGGGTATCGTTTACCAAGAGGAGCATGTTGACTGTCTCCTCGCTGTGCCAGAAATGTAATGAAACTTTGGATATCTCAGCATCACCTCACCAAAGCTAGCGTGCAGTAAACTAAGCTCTTGAAAATTGCATAGAAATGGTTTTAAAGATGAAAAATGTGAGGCTGCATAATCATTGAATTGGGTACCACACATCACCTTTTAAAAACTTCTTTAAACAACAGATTTATATAAGATTGACTTTTCCTACTACTGATCCTGGAGAAATGAAGTACGTTCATTCTTTCAAACATTGAGAATCACTTATTCCTTGTAAGGAGAGCAAATTCTGCAATCAAAAGACAAACATTTCTCCAACAAAATCAAAGAATCTGAAGAGTTCCTACATAAGTTAAACAACTCTCTGATTCTCCCTACGTCGACTGAGCTCCTCCAAGCTTTATTATGATCCTATAGGATGGGTTTGTGAGCTGGCACTTTCCAGGTTGATTTGACTCATGCCCCTTACATCACCATGTGCCAACAACAATCAGGCAGAGATAAGTATGAATCTAATACCCAAATCTGGCCTTTGATCAGCTGTCACATGTGCCTAAACACTGCCCTTTACTTTTCCCCAAGCACCAAACACAAGCTGTACTTTCAGCGTCTTGGAATTCTCTGCCAGCCGTTCACATTCGGTTGTTTGGATCGTCTCCATCTTGGGGAAGCTAATCTGCTAACTGCTTCATTCATACGGATGACATCATTAAATCCTTTTTTCACCATTGGCTTTGTTAATCCTGCTCATTCTCTCACCGACTGGCTCTATTATGAAGCACTGATCCTGAGGGCTTTGAAGAATGGCCTCTTCTGCATTTGAAAGGTACAAACACCGTCACTTTCTCGGGCCTGTGTCCATGCAGAGCTTGTAAGCTTTAGCCTGGTCTCCTGACAACCTTCTGCTTCACACTAAGTAGAAAGGAAGCAGGATGACACTTGCAAGCCCATAACAAACAATTACAAGAATTTCTGTGTTACCACACTGTCATAAAAATCTGTATCTTTTTGTCACTGCGGCAGTACCATCTTTTAAATGCCTTATAAGTACGTTAAGGTGCAGATATGAATGCAGTTGGTACCAATATGTTCCTCTGTAATAATAATCTGTACCTTTTAAACACTAATTTGTACCTTAAAGTGCTATTGTGTACGTTTTGAAAAGGTACTGTTCCGGTGAGAATAAAAAATGTTTGGGTTACTAGTAAAATAGAAGTAGAGTAGAGTAAAAATAAAATAAAATAAAATAAAATAAAATAAAATAAAATAAAATAAAAAATAAAAAATAAAATAAATTAATGAAATGAAATGAAATAATGCAATGCAATGCATTAATAGAATAGAATAGAATAGAATAGAATAGAATAGAATAGAATAGAATGGAATAGAATGGAATGGAATGGAATGGAAAGGAATGGAATAGAATAGAATAGAATAGAATAGAATAGAATGGACTGGAATGGAATAGAATAGAATAGAATATAGGAATGGCATGGAAAGCAAAGCAAAGCAAACTAAAGAATAGAAAAGGGAAGAACAGGAATAGAATAGAATAGAATAGAATAGAATAGAATAGAATAGAATAGAATAGAATAGAATAGAATAGAATAGAATAGAATAGAATAGAATAGAATAGAATAGAATAGAAAAATGTTTCGTTATTTAAAAATGGACAAACACAAATATTTGATGTTTTAAAACAACTAAGCAATAGAATAGAATAGAATAGAATAGAATAGAATAGAATATAGAACAGAATATAGAACAGAACAGAACAGAATAGAATAGAATAAAACAGAACAGATTAGAATAGAATAGAATAGAATAGAATAGAATAGAATAGAATAGAACAGAATGGAACGTTACCAAAAGGAATGGAGTGGTGTGGAAAGGGACGGTATGGGAGAGGATGGGATGGAACGTTGAACGGAAAGATAGGGCAGCAAAGGAATAGACTCTTAAAAATGTTGGGTTATTTAAAAATCAACAACAAAAAAGCAATAAAGTGTAACGGAACGGAACAGATACACAGCATGCAAAATGCAACACAATAATGTGGAAATATAATACATTTTCACAAAATGGTCATTTACATTATAAAATGTTGTACATTGTAGTTATAAGATTTCTAATAAAATGGCAGGCTTAAAGAATATATTTGAAAGCTCCGGCATATACATGTCTGTATTCTGCATGTACAGAAACAAACCGTGAACACATAAAAATGGGGAATAAACCTCTGTTTACACAGCACATCACCATATGGATAGGCATAAAAAACAGGAACATAAAACAACGTCTGCACCTCCACATGACTGTCAATAACAAATGCACATGACATACCATCACATTAAAACACTGATGTGAACACATGTGCCCACACACGCACAGAACGATAAAGATTGACAGCTGCAGGGATGCAAACTAAATTAGGAATTTCCATGTTGCTGAGAAGGAGCAAGAGTGGGAATTATAAGGATTTTCCGGCCACGTTAAGCGCAGAGCCATGGCAGCAGATGTGTGGTGCAGAGGGAAGACATAAACACTATGGCACAAGAGAGAGAGAGAGAGAGAGAAATGGCAGTAGGCCGTCTCCTTCGCGTGACAACATTGATGGGATTGCGGCTGTGCTTGGGCGGTTAAGAGTCTAACTCAAGGACAAACTGGGAAGCCTGGAAGCAGGCGGACCGCACATCTATAATGACTGAGTCACTTATCTGGGGTCAGCTGTGCTGAATGACCACTGCCTCTTTAATAATACAAACCCAACCGAAGACGCCTGATCTTACATCAGGTGTTAGACACTGATAGTGCGAGACTCTACACCTGTTCAGACAAACTGATGAGTTTAGCCTGATGCTTCTAGAGTAATCTGGAAAAAACATTGTCATAAGTGTGAGTATAACAAACTATACTAAACGATACTTGAAACATTGATGAGAAGTGACATTCACCTAAAAACAAGTATAAATAAATTCTAATGGATGGGAAATCCTTATATTAAAGGATAGGAAAATATTAAGGCACAACTATTAATATTAATATTAAGACACAAGTGAAAAAAAAACTTAATCTAAAGACACTTTGGGGTCTTATAGTATGTTATAGTTTACCGTAAAATGAAAATTCTTATATCAGTTCAAACCAGTATGATTTAATTTTCACAGCAGATCACAAATATGTTATTTTGAATAATGTTGGGAACCGAACAGTGACTACACCTAATAATTTTGTGTCCAGACAAAAGAAATGAATGTGTACAAGCGGTTTGGTTTTAATAATATAGAAACCGAAAAGTGACGGTTACCAGCTTTTTTACAAAATATCTTCTTTTTTGGTGTGTGGGAAAAGTAGGGTCAATAGGTCTTTTAAATGATGACAACGTTTCATCCTCGTGTGAACTATCACTATAACGACCAACGTTGTGGCAAATTCCTCTTTCATTTTCTTATATACATGCAGAATACAGACATGTATATGCCGGAGCTTTCAAATATATGCTTTAAGCCTGCCATCTTATTAGAAATCTTATAACTACAATGTACAACATTTTTAAATGTAAATGACCATTTTGTAATCTTATAAAGTTATAAAATAAAACATCATAGTCTGCATAAAAAAAAGATGACGGTGACAAAATACTGCAATCTTAAAAGATATACTCCAATTTAATATCTACAAGTGTATTCATTCTCAATAACAAGTTGTGAATATATGCATGTGCATTAAAATGAAATGAAGTAATGAATGTATAATGAGAATTGGAATTGGTTAAATGTTGCTTAAGGGCAAAAGCAGAAGTGTCACTTTCTCTCCAGATGTCACAGAAAAATATCGCAATCAATTTTCTAAAGTGGAGAAAAAAGTCAAACTGTTCTAATCCATGGTATTTTTGCAGACTATGTCTAGATACCCATCCTCCTCAACACATGCTGTGTCATTCTCCATCCACACACACAACGACTCATCAACGCACACAAACACACACTGTTGTACAAGCATACTCTTAGTCAGCCCGCAGCATCCACGCAGAGCTCACTAGCAGGCTTCTGATTGGCTGACGGGAGGGAACTCTGGACCAAAGGCAGAAATAGCTGTGCTTTTCTCCTCCTCCACATCTCTCTCTTTCATCTTTCTGTCAGTGAGCGGATGACGGTCGTGTATAGTGATCTGTCACCATGCTGGCATCATCAGAGAGGTACGCAGAAGATGTGTCATGGATAAAGTGTCACGCTTCGGCCCCTCTGGCACAAGAGAGGTTGAATGCCAATGCCAACGCTCAAGTCTGAGATTAACATAGGCATGCTATTATACGCACAGATAGCATACATACAGTAATGATATATGAAGAGTTCTTTTCCAAAATGCTATAAAAGCCAAATTTTATAATAAAATGAGTATTTCATGTCATTTTGCTGTTAACTGAATTCTATTCTCTATTCTCTGCACCATCAATGTTTGATGCCCAAAATGTTACATTTTTTGTTTAAAATGTAATATGGGATGAATTTTTTTTCCAGACTGCTGTAACTCCAATCCTGTTTTAGCCTTAATGCGAAATATCCCCTCGACCAATCAGAATTCATTAAACACAACATGATGATGCTTTAAAGCATTTGTTTCCAAATTAGTTTTTTAAACTTGCTTACACTTCCGACGAGCCTGTGAGATCTACACCTGGGCGTAGAAACTGCAGACTGGACATTTGCATTTATTTGATTTACATTCATTTATAGTTTGATTGCCTTATGTTCTCTTGTTTAATTTACATTTGTTTTTAAGACAAAAACCAACATTTTTGATTGAAATTGTAGCCTTTTGATAAAAAGACACACTATATTATCAAAAACATTGTTGTTTCATTTAACAATCACTGTTACATTTGACATGTTCAGAGGCCAAAATCACAAAGTTAAAAAACAAGAGTAAATAAAGTTAACTTGGATGTATTCTGCAAACAACGCACAATAGACGGTTCATTGCGTCTGTGTTCGTTTATCTGTGTTTGTTTGTTGGTCTGGTTGGGGGTAGTAAACAACTGTATATTAATATTCACTTATTTGCATATTTTACTGTATATTATTGTTTTGTTATATTTTATTGAGCAAATAACTACATAGATCTTAGCTCAGGACTCTTCAGACTGATGGCCTTGAGCGTTGTATATCCGCTTGCTAATATAAATATACATATTTTAAATTCATTACATTTTAATTCTATTTTAAATATATCTAATAATAATATATTCTATACTAATATACATTATATATAAGCAATATCTTTTATATATATTATATTTATATCAATATATTCCTTTGACGTACAAGCTACAGATGCAGGTCATTTTTAACCTGATGGATACACAAAAAAGTAATGTGTATTACAATATCACACAATTAATAATTAATAAACAGGACAAAATAACTGCTCATGTTGATTTGAAAAAACTTTTCTCAAGGTGTATAGTAATTGTTAAACACAGGTTCTCAGCACCTTACATTACCTCATTGACCGCGGGTGGAATCAACTAATTACTATCTACACTGAAATCAAAGCTCATAACAATAGACCACATTCTCACGTGTGGTTGAAATCCAGCAGGAGAGTCGTTTCTCACGCTCACGGCCCGCACAGATAACACCGGCCCTAATGTGTGACTCAATTAGAAATGAACACTCCTTTCTTTCACATGCACATTTTCTCAAAGCATGAACTCATGAATGATGTGGGTCTCTCATGCCACCCTTCCAAAACTTTTCCACGACTGCAGTGTTGATGTACGGTAGGAGCAGGGTTGTGTGTTGCTTTGCGCTCCTCTGCTCTTTATCGATCCGTGTCGGGTTCATGGGACTCCAGATCCAGCTCAGCCATGCTTGGCCGAATGGTGGCGAGACCTCATAGTTGCAGAAGTGTGAGGGCAAGTCTGGATGTCGACCTGGCTTTTTCTCCTTGCAAGCCACGGGCACTGTGAGCGTACGCTTTATTCTCTCGTCCGTCACTGGCTGAGTCTTAATGGGATTTCTAGCCCAGCAGAACGCACCTGTTCTTTAGACACAGAACCCCCCATATCGATCGGACCAGCGGGCTGCGCGGTCATTCATCAGGCGGTTCAACACGCGCACAAAAAAACACATAAATGAACACACACGGGTATGTTTTACCGCCGGCCGCCAATCACACACAAGTGCTGATCGAGAGCACTGTGAAGGATCGTAGGCCGGGGGTTTAGAGGAGGGGTGCCTGCGGGGATGTAATCGAGGAGTAACTGAGTGTGTCTTACAATGTGTGTATATATTTGTGTTTGTGCTACAGGCTGTGGGTTAAGTGCGAGCGCCGTGATTGGCTATAAATATCTTGACAGGACTTTAAAACATCATTGAGACTATTGACTTATGTTTAATGATCCACATTCACCGTTTACTCTCACCGGTAACTTCAACTGCGAATACTAAAGAATCAGAAGCTGTGTTTTTCAACCTTTTCTAAAATGTTCACAGTCTCTAGAGGGATAGTTAACACACTAAAAATAGATTTTTAATCTAGTCCCCTTCATATAATCCAAAACATGTATGCCTTTCCTCCTGCGGTGGAACACTAAAGAAGATATTTTGAGAAAGGCCTCAAGAGACCAGTGTTTCATGGTTGCAGGTACTTTTCAAAAAATTTTACGCAAAAACTGGATCACTTATTCACCCTCATATCATCCAAAACATGTATGTGAGTCTTTCTTGATTGGATCATCAAAGAAGATATTTAATAAAATGTCACAAGGGGCCAGTGTTATTTTTTTACAGATATATTTTTTAAAAATGTCTAATTTTGTGTTCCACAGAGGGCATACAGGTTCGAAATGACGTGAGTAAATTATAAAATATTTTTGGAAAGAAACTGCTTCACTAATCACAAAAAACCATTGCCAAAGTCTTCCCACACTTTTTGGTGAACTCACAGATTTTGTATCATATCACCGTGACAGCTGGCATCTAGTAAGCACCGCCTTTCAAAGCCGCAACAGCAAGACATGACACATGCCCTTCTGCCGCCATCAGTCACGTTAATGCCACGGCTACGACGCCTCGGCAATGTCATCATCACATCGCCGTTCAATTATCCTGACCTCCATGCACGAGCTGGACTCCCAACCCTGTCCCGCTCTGTTGCTGCAGAAGGTTAATTGAAACAGAATGCACAGCTAATTTCTTTTCTAACGAGAGCGGGCGAGGTGTAATAAGTCAAAGAGACATTATAGGGATTCCTTGAAAGGGCTCTGCGGAGGGGAAGAAAGCTCCTTTGTTTAGCAGGCTGGTAGAATCATGGGCTGAAGATGGGTGAAAGTGTGTCAAGTATGTTTGACCAAAATAACTGAATCTCATTAATCTTCAAGCAAAGGTCCAGGTCCTGATGCTATGCTCCAGAGACCCCGGGACAGGCGGGGGCTGGATGCTCAAGGGCATAACAGAAGTGGATGCTTAAGAGGAGCTTGACCTCAGGTCTGGCCGAAGGGGATAGATATACTTTAACTATGTGGTTTAAAGCAGGGGTTTTCAAACTGGGGTTTGGGGAACCTTAAAAAATTCAGGGGGGTCCCAGAAAATCTTAAAGAATTCTTTATGAAAAAAAATCTTTGTCTATTTTCACACGTTTTATATCTTTCATGTTTTTCACTAGAGAAATGTTTATTACAGATGAAAATTCGTAGAGAATAAATCAATTGAATTTGGATAGTTTTTTCTCTTTAGGACCATACAACCAATTTTACTTATATTATGGCCAATTATTGATTTTTACATCTACAAACATAGTTTAAGTGCTTCTTTATAATATAAAATGTAACAGTTGTATTTAATGTTAGTAGGATATGTAATTTAAAATAAGATTAGAACTGATTCATTGTTTTGTGTCAACAGAAGTGAATGAGTGCCAGGGCTTTCGGTTATCAACATTCTTCAAAATATCTTTGTTTTTTCACAATAGAAAAGTCATAAAGGTTGGAGATGACACAATGATGAGTAAATAATGGCACACTTTTTATTTTGGGTAAACTATCACTTCAGCATCATATGGGTGAATATTTAAAAGATATATTAAGTATCCACTTCAAAATGTTTATCGTCTACAGAATAGAAATTAAATATCAAGGAGGTAATGTGCATAATCCACGCTGAGAAAATCGTGCAAAGCCAATAATAGTAAATTAAGAATGTGAACAAATAGAATCCAATAATACCCTCTCAAGTCTCAGCAAGAACAAACCCCTGCTGGGAAAGCATTTGTTAGCAAAAACAACATCCGCTTTCAAGCATGTGTGTGCGCATCCCTGTTTATTCTTTTGCATATGCACATGCTTTGCTTAAACATTTTGTGACTCATCAGGCTGGCTTGCATCCACAATGTAAAAAATAATGAAGCAAATCATCCATTAAGAGCCATGACCTCTTCATAACACTGAAAAGTCTATTGCAATAGAAATATATGACCTCTATGGTCTATCAAATCATGTCTTGTTTGCACACACCAAACACCGTGTGAAAACACAAACACATGATATACGAACACAACCACAACCTCTCATATCACTTTGTTTTGGACGGCTGTGTTGTTTTGCCAGATTAAAAGTGTGAGGAAAAGGATAGGGTTGATAAAAAGTGGAAAGTGTGGTTTGGGGATTACTATTCCATTAAACGGGAAAGAAATGTAGATGTTATAGCACAATTAGCCGTTTAGTGAATTCATTCTTTCATGATGTACAGATATGGTATTCGCACCGGGATCGGGTGGATTTCTCATCTCGGTTAATGGAGCAGGAATGTCATTGGCAGAATATGATTACCATAGATCTGTTGCAGCCTTCAAAAGGCCGGAAACCTCATGAGATCCACAATAATGCACATCCCAGGCCTAATCGATCCCGCTTGCCACTCTCTCTCTTTAAAGAAGCTAAAGATGCAGTGAAAAAAGTAAGAAAGAAAGAAAGAAAGAAAGAAAGAAAGACAAAGAGGGAGAGAAGAAAGAAGGATAGAAGGAAGGAAGGAAGGAAGGAAGGAAGGAAGAAAGAAAGAAAGAAAGAAAGAAAGAAAGAAAGAAAGAAAGAAAGAAAGAAAGAAAGAAAGAAAGAAAGAAAGGAAGGAAGGAAGGAATCATATCAATCAATGAATAAATGAGTGAATGAAACAACTGAATGAACGAACGAACGAATGAACGAACGAACGAATAAATGAATGAATGAATGATTGAACGAACGAACAAGCGAAAGACAAAAAAGAAAGAAAGAAACAAAGAAAGAAAGAAGAAGAGAAAGAAATAAATAAATATAGGAAGGAAGAAAATAAAGAAAAAAAGTAAGTAAGGACTGAATGAACGAACGAACGAAAGATAAAAAAGAAAGAAAGAAAGAAAGAAGAAGAGAAAGAAAGAAAGAAAGAAAGAAATAGAGGAAGGAAGAAAATAAAGAAGAAAGTAAGTATGGAATGAATGAATGAATGAATGAATGAATGAATGAATGAATGGATGGATGGATGGATAATGAATGAATGAATGAACGCATGTACAAACAAATGAAATAAAAATTGACGCATGAGTGTAGGAATTAAACAACGGAATTAAAAAATAAAGAAAGAAAGAAAGAAAGAAAGAATTACTTTTTTACTGAAACTTGCCAACAGGATTTTAGACTTTATGGTAAAATTTCGGATAAATTGTGCCATGGACTTAAGTCAGTTGAATCAGAACTTTAAATGAACTCGTTCTCCTGTGTGTTTGGGAGAATGAGTCATAAAGATAAGTGTTGTGGGTGAATCAGCATTTCAGCAAAGCCATGCGAAGAAAAACTTTGCAATAATTTTATTTTCATTTAATCACAACACACCGTTTTCTTGGAACGCTCGGGAAGGGATATTTTAAAATAGCCGACGAAAAGTTTGCCAAGAAAACTACAACCTTTTAATACCCAATACTGTGAAGAGGAGTTAATGGATAGCCACTGTTTCAATACTCCGAACTGTCTCGTGACACAATAAGAAAAGCAAGAGTGTATTTATAGTCACGCTTCTGGGGAAAATGCTATTAGTCTGTGCTTTCATCCATCCAGCCTTATATGGATTCTCAAACTACAAAGTCTAGTGCATAATGCAATGCATTGTACCTTCTAATAACTAATTCCAACATCATTAAGTTGTGTTCAAAATGTGTTCGCATATTTGAAATATTTGAATTTATAAATGAAGTGGGGCAAGCGGAGCCATGGTTTGGCGAGACATTACTATTATACGATATTTAAACATTTGTTTATTTTTGACAGACTCTAAATTAAATCAAACGATGCTTTTTTGGAAGATAAATTGGTAATGCACAACATTGCCAAAAAAGTTGTTTTGCCAGATACTGTAGATGAATAAAACATGCCAATGGAAAAGACTTCAGAAAGTTTGCTGACCTCTGGGTTACACGATCAATAAAGTTTAACATAACAGAAATAATGCGTTACGTAAGCGTGTCACATGTTATCCAAGCGTCAGGGATAACGGTGCACACATCATGGGACATAAAAATCACAATGGAACATTTGCTCATCCACAAAATTTCCATAAGAATTTTCTCCCTGCCCCTCCTCTCTCTCTCTCTCTCTCTCTCTCTCTCTCTCTCTCTCTCTCTCTCTCTCTCTCTCTCGCTCTCTCTCTCCCGCGCCTGTGGCACCCAAGTCACCAGGGCTGCATTTTCCAGCCCATTCATGGTCTCAGCTAGCAGCGGGCGAGACGAGAGAAGCTCATTTGAAAGCTGAGAAAGCTTGAGGCAACTCTCTCCTTCGAAATCCAGGTGGAAACTCACGCGGGGCTCGAGCATGTGACAAGACGTCGGGTGCAAATATGACCTATAAGCCTCGTTGGCAACAATTATGCGGACACGGCAGGCATATATTCGTGGGATTGAAACGTAATCTGAGTGGGTAACTGAACAAAGTGGTCTGGCTGTGTTTGTGTGTTGGGCGCACATGACCATTTGTCACATTCCTGATTTGTGTGTGTCGTACGCACCCACACACAAACATATACTGTATGTATACACAGTGGCTCTTGTTTTATAAATAAAAGAAAAAGGTGTCGCGGTGGACACATGTCATGCATTCGGAGGCATCTTAGACAAAACATGAGTTTGTATTTCAAACCCGAATAAGCGTTGTAACTGGTTACTCAGAGACGGCATGTCATTAACACATCATTTGTCACGATTCAGTCATTCAGCGATGAAAAAGTAGAAACTGGATACCCCGTACACTTTAACGTCATTCTTAATCTAATACAGACCGACCCAGCATGCAGCTGTGCGTCAGGCCCGCTTCCATCTCTGGCGGCTTTCTCTGCAATCCCAGCCATCTTACTCTGCGGTTGTCATTCAATCCCAGAGGTCATGGTTGGGGCAGGGCATCACGAGGTGTGTTGCTATGGACTCAAAGAACACGTGTTCTTGTTTCTTTTGAAGACACAAGACAAGTGTGAGTGTGCACTTATGTGTCGATGCCGTGGAAAGAGCAGTGACACGAGAGGTTTCCTGATTGACGGAGGCTTTATGCCATCTACGTCGGGAGAACTAAAGACGCCTGACCGTGTCACCTCTAGTTAAAATAGTCTGAGTGTGTGTAGACTGACTGGCATTCGTTTCCCAGTGCCACTGGCTGTTTTAAGTGCCCGGTCATCAGCCCTGAGGTCACCAGTGATATCAGGGGGGCTCGACATACTTCAAAATATCTCCTCTAGTTTCATGCAGAAAGAGAGACACTGGAGTCTCAAATGAGTCATACAGGTTGACTTAATGATGACAACGAAGAAGATGTTTTGAAGAATGTTGGTAGTCATACTGCACCTTTTCACTATTGTGTTTATGCTTTTGTTTTGCACATTCTTTAAAATATCTTCTCTTGTGTTCTACAGAAAGAAAGCCATAAAGGTATCAAATGACAATGAATGAAGATATTTGGAAGAATGCGTAATGTGACGAAAGTTGGTTGTTAAAATATTAATAACATATCATATATGTGAGCAATTCTATAGAAATGCTCTCCTTGACCAGCACTGCACATGAAATGTTAATGGTGAAACAGAGAACTCTGAATTGTTTATTCTCCATACGGTGGGACTGACAGAAAATCCATCCATATTTAATATATGAACTATATACGAACTATGAATATATAACTGGTCATCCGGGGTGACAAGTCAACTAAAATGTGTTTTAGAAATGTGTGCCAGCGATTTATCTAAACCTACACGCAAACCACACTGGCTCTTACAACATCGACGCAATCGCCATGGTTATTTATGGTTATTTAAATTGAGCCGTCACGTCCGGTGCGTCACGCATCACAAGTGGCCCTCGGGGAACACAGGGGATCCCGTCTGACCTCTGACCTTGGTGCCACTCAGACGATCGCTTAAGTCTGTCATTTCAAATGCTGCGAAGTCATGTAAGCATTCTGATAATGTCGAATGAAGGTTTCCGCTCTCAGACCAGTGTTTCCATATTAAGAATCAAAGTGTACAGAACATGTCCCGTCGTTCCAAATCTTACCTGTTCCTGACGCGAAACCCCATTATCATACGTTCACTTCATGTCATTTTGTCCACTAAACAGCGAGCCAATTTTACTTCTATGGTCTCTCACTCTCGGTTTCTCTCCGGCTCCAGGGCCATATTCCTGGCTCGTTACAAGGTTTCCCAGACAGTATAATTTCAGCCTGACACCGCCTCAAACGAGCGGCTGTCAAGCCCCAGCACCGCCGTGGGGGAACTCATGGGACGTTGTCTCAAAAATGTCACTTTGCCACTTGCCAATGAAAAAGTAAAGGAAAATGAAAGAAAAAACAAACTACATATGGCCTGGGAACCACTGTTTAAACCATGACAGAAAAATGGACACAAGAGACAGCAAACAAGAGTGATATTTTGTCGGGGACGGTTGATTTTCCAAATGAGATTTACCTTAAGTAATGAAGTGCTCGTGAGCATGTGGGTAAACGTGGATTTAAAACAAACGCAAAGGTTAAACGACTGTATCTGTGGCAGAATCATCCTGGTTTAACTACAGTAAACATGTTTTATGAGTAGTATTTGTAGTAAAAGCATTGTTCATTTTCATAAGGGCTGGGGCTTCTTGTAATTGTTTTAAATGTAAACACCCCTATAAGAGAAATACATTTATTTAAATGTACTATTTGCAAACTATTTAAAACAAAAACTAAATCACAATGTTTACACATTTTTTTATGTACTTTGCTCTACAATATGCATAAACTTACACCTAAGTAAAATCGACTTATGCGGACGTGCTCATTCCTTTAATTCACGTTTACTCTAAAAATAAAAAGTATTTTAAGAATAATTAGTATTTTGTGTTATTTCTTTTGATAGGGTAACATATTACATCCCTTCTTCACATACAATCTACATTCACAAGTTTGTAAAATAACAAGTGAGCTTTGAGTTGATCCTCAATGTGATATTTAGGTTGGACCTAAAGACTGAAACATATATTACAATTGTTTACCTAAATAACATTAAATGGTATACATAAGACATTAAAAAATCTAAATTGTAAATTATAAATACTAAAGATCAATACAACACAACTAAAGTAGTAGTTACCTAAGAGTATACTTCTTAATGTACTTAATGTAAACAAGAAAATTTGCAACGAGTATTGAATAAGATAACCATCAGAATATCTGTACTTTGTGAAGTAGTTCAAATAAAAACATATGTAGTTGACATGTGGCATGACATATACTTTTACACTAGGTTTAGTCGTATTTGACCAGTGTTGAAACTTCAAGAGCACTTAAAGGTTAGATTTCTATTAGTATACATAACACATAAAATGTGGATAAAATCTACTTTACTTACTACTTACTTTGCTTTAATATATTTTATTGAATGAACTTGTTAAATATTCATTTCTATAATGGCAGTCTGAGAATTTCCCACAACATGCAAGTTACTTAATTGAGTTGTTTTAAAGGTCCAAATATTTAAAAATTACTTTTAGTTTCTAGATTTTTCTTTTTTATGTTTTAGTGTAACTTTATGTAATTATGTTATATGCTTTTGTCTTTATATACTTTATTTGTTCATGTTTTATGTAGATTTATTCTTGTTTAAGTGCCTTAAACCTATCTCCGTCTGACGATTAAATTTTTTAAATTTTTTAAAAAGTCTTCCCATAGTTTTTGATCTTATAATTGATTGGATTTCAAGTGAGCAGAAACATTTTTTATTAAGTTTTAATTTTAGCTATCTAAAATAACCTTACGATGATCCTGCTTAAACACATACAAATATCTTTATACGGTACCTTTTCCCTAGATATTAACTTTTTGTCTTTCTGTTGCAAAAACTGAACCTCACACTCGCAAATGTGCTGTTGAGTGTCAGCAAAACTGTGAATGTGATATGGCAAAATTATGCAGTGTTGGTGTGTCTATTCAGTCTGTTTGTGCAGATATACATGAGGATTTGTGTTAGAGCAGTTGGTAATTCTGCGGTAATATACAAGGTTTTCCACTGTGTTTGAGCAGGTGTGTGTTTGTTTGTGCCGTCTTGTGTTTTCTCTGAGCTGCCTGGCCACGCTACAAAGCCCTCTCTCTAAGCACATGGGTCTCGCCTGATCCCAGTGTCTTCAGCACTGCCTCTCCTGGGCATATGCCAGCGCGCTTGCCTGAATCCCACAGCCAGGGACCCTCCATGCTGGACCAGGCACCCACCCATGCCCCCATCATTTACGTCCTTTAAGCCATGGATGGGCAGAGAAAGAGCATCTCGCCAACGGCCCCGTGCCAGGCCTGCCGCCTCCGATAAACACAAACCTTCCTCTTTCTGCCCAGTTCGCTGCTGTTTTTATGCTTCTCTCGTCTCTGCTATAGCCTGCCCATCCCAGCATCTGTGGACTCGGGCAAAGACCAGCCGGTTGCCAAATTTGCTGTTACTTTCACAGTTTTCTCTGTTTTTGGATCTGAAAGAGAGTCGGTTGTACGGGATCCAGTTTAAGCACGGAAACAACCGAGTACGACTGAGAAACCAGGAAGACGATTAAGAAGGCTCTTCTGTATTAACTGTGTTTTGTCGGATTTGTAAATGGAGAAATGAAGAGTCGATGCTTTAAGGTATAAAACAGGGGTGCCAATTATATGTGCATCTATGCATTTCAAATGCATTTTGACTTTTAACATTGCTTATATACTTTACATTTGATTTTAAGTATGTGCAATCCCTGGTTATCTCAAATGTAAAAAGAATAAACATGAAAATTCACATCCTAAAATAAGTAGTTTTAAAATATTTTAAGTATACCATACAAGTTTGTTCCTATACCAATTCAATGTTCAATTTTCAAAGAGTTTAACACAAAACTTTTATAATAACATTTCCCAAATGGTTTAAATCAGATCAGAGGAACATATGTAATATATATTTGAAGCTATTACTATTTTTACATTGAAGAATAACTGTGCGGTTGAGGACGCCAGACGGACGCACTTAAAAAATCCTAAAGTACATTTTCTCTTAGTTCTCTCTCTGGACTACTACAACCACCGTCCCGTTCCTGCTGGAACAATGAGGGTTAACCACTTGCTGTTAACCTAATTCTAATTCTGTCCTCTTGGTGACATCATCAGCTCATGCCCCTGGGGCAAATTTGAGGTCATTATTCCCAGGCATCTCTTATAAGTATGGGGGGAGGAAACCTTCCCTTTTTTATCATTTCACACTCTACCGGTTAAGATCTTTCATAGTCAGCATGCTTAACAAATCACTCTGAAAAACATGCAGGAATACATGCAGGTGTGCAGAGCAACGTACAGCTCCAAGCCTTTTCTTTAAAGCTCAAACTCCAAATGATCACCTTGTTTTCAGCTTCCACTTGGGATTCATGCTAGAAATAAAGTAAAGCTTGTAAAGCTGCTTAGTTTGAATGTCAATTCAATCATTTTGGTGAAAAATTAAAATCAGTCCCTACCTTTAAGTCATTTCAAACCTGTATGAATTCTATTTATCAGCAATACAGAAGATATTTGAAGGATTGTTGCTAACAAACAGCGGCATTAATCATTCGACCCCATAGTATGGACCAAAAAAATCCAGTGACTCCACTGGAACCGCTGTTCGTTCTTCAAAATACCTTCTTTTGTGTTTTGGGAAAAAAGAAAGTCACGCAATGAATAATAAAATGAAATCACTTTGTTTTGGGGTGAGCTATACCTTTAAGATCAGTTGGCGCTCATTGGGGCTGGTCACCCTGGTGTACAACTCTCTAAACCTTCAAACGGATCTAAACAAGAATTAACCCTTTACCAATAAACTTTACATTGATCAATAATTTGTGTACATCTCAGAAAAAGATCAGTGTACTCTTAAGTGTTGCACTAGTCTTCTTTAAAGGTAGGGTCTATGATGAGTCGGGTCCGAGTCGAAACGAAGCATCAAGAAAACGTGATGTTTCAACGGAAAAGGGTCCGGAACGAAAGACCAACAGGGCCGCCCACCCGCCGAATGAGTGTTCCTCAGCCTCAAAGGCGGATGAAGAGTCTTCGCAATGAAAGAGAGACGGGAAAAAGCAGTAAGTGAACTAAGCGAAGCTGACAGCATGGCTAAAAGGAGGAGAAAAGGCTGTGAGTGTTAATTACAAACACCCGGCTAAAAGAGAGAGACGGGGATGAGGAAATGGATTGAGTCAATCCTGGAGGATGGTCCTGTTTAAAAGGATAAAAAAGGCCAATTAGCATTAGTCAAGTGTCGCGGTGAGAGGGCAGAAGAGGGGATAACAAGGACGATTTGGGGTGATTTCTTTAGCTCGTGCGTATAAAGTTCAAAACAGAACGAGCGGTGGACCCAAAAAGCCCTAAATCGCTTACAGAATCAGTGGATTAGTATTCACAGTTTGACTATCAGTGTTCTTCAAGCATGACAGCCGCTGTGAGGCTGAATTCAGTCTGTAGACGGATGATGGGTATAAAATGACCGTGGGCGTATCTTGTGTAAAAGCAAATGAATGCAGAGGAGGCTGGAAAATGAGGAACTTACACAAACTCACAGGATATTATCGCATTTATATATTTGGCAGATCTTTTATTTACGGCACAATGAGGCCGTTTATTTTATCAAAGATACTATAATCTTTGCATTCATTATGCAATGATATACCATTCATTTACACAGACCTAATCATCGGAAAAAAAGTTATTTAAAAGAAGGTCAGTTTTAACAGATGCTTCCGTCAAAAGAGACAAACACGGCTGTTCGGTTGTAAATTAAAAAAGTATTGTTAAGCCAAAAATGAAAACTCTGTCATGAATTACTTACTCTCTAGTAATTTCAAATCTGTATAAATGTATTTGTTAGGTTGAACACATATTAAATATATTTGGACGAATGCTTGGAAAAGCTCATCGACCCCTTTGACTTCCATAGTTGGAAAAATGACAATAGTAGTCAATATTTCTCAAGACTTTTTTGCTATCTTACATTCTTCAAAATATTATATCTTGAAATGAGCAGCAGCTTAGACCCAGGAACTTTACTACAATACGACTACTAAATGTAGAAAGATAAAATTTAAAGTCAAAGTTATTCATTTAACTGTGACAGTATGTTTTAAAGATTTAGACCAATTACCTCTAGAACTAAAACTTTGGTTGTAAAAATCTCCATCACCTCCTTAAAACTATTGGACCCTTGAAGGCAAAGACGCGCACCTGTTTGTCCTTTCATAATAGCTTCACGGTTACAGTTTTTACGGCAAGACTCTTTATCGATATAGCTGTCTACGAACCCTGCGATGAAACAGGTGTCTCCCTCGGCAGCCGTCTGAAAAAAACCTCCGAAAAAAGATACAAGTGAGAGTGTGTGTTTGCTTCATTATCCACCAAATGTTGAATTTCTGTTCACTAAATGTAGAATGTTTTTATTCCTCTTTTCCGTTTGCCACTAAATGCCTGACATTTGTTTCCATTAGGCAAAAGCTAAACGCTTCATTAAGAACAAGTGGAGAGCAGAATATTTCCCTTGTCTTTTATTTTCTTGATTTCTTTTCTCATCCTTGCGTCCATGAGAAAAGAAACAGAGTCACTCGTGATGTGTTTGGGGTAATGGTAATTGTCACGGTGTCAGCCGGGCCTTTTGTGTTAACAGGGTGTGTTGGCAGGGCCCATCAGTAGAAAATTGCACGGCAATGGGAACACAATCAGCCTCTCCGCTTTTTAAAAACAGCTCGGCCCAAACAAGCTCTTCTTCTTCTAGAAAAAAACCGCGGCATCGCTCATTCCTCAAACATCTGACAACAAATCATTACGGCACGGCTACCATTGATCAACAGTCACCTGGTAATTGATATCAACAAAGACGTTTTTTAAACGCCATCCCCCCCATTCGGGCCACCCATGCGGAAGACACCAGGAATTTTTTCGCGCTTCCCATTTACACTCTTCCATCTATCAAAGAAAGTAAGTAACAAACTTAATTATATGACTGAATGCAGCAGAATCTTTCTCGTCCGTGTTTGAATTGTTCTGGTTTCCTTCAACGTCCCCTGGCACTTACAAGATGAAAGCCGGTATATATTTCAAAGATATTAGGATCAATCACATCCCGCCAACGTGGAAAAGGAGAGAGAGCGAGCGAACGAGATTGTGTTTACAGCATGAAGAAGCCGCCATCGCATCACTGGGTTTAATTAGTGATATCACAAGTCGTTTTCTGCGCCAGCAAAGACTCTGATACTACTTCAGGAGCTGCTAATGACCTTCATTTGTGTTAGTCGTTTTTAAAACACACACACAGTCAGCCAACAATCCGCACATACTCAAAAACATCCCACTAAAGTACCTTTATGCAAATCAACCTTGCATTAAATTGCACAACACGAGATGCTTAACTGTGAGCGTTTAAAAGGTTTGATGCGGGAATAGAGAGATGCAATATTTAATGTCCACAACACAGCTGGTGGAGGATGAACCCGATTGTGCAACAGTAATGTTCTGTTCTACACAGACGGTCTGAATATGATCATGTGTTGCTTATATTTAAATATTTCTGGAATAAATCAACTAGCAGATGGAGAGAGTTTGTATATGTCAGAGTTAAGCGAAAGTAATGTTTCCTATACATAAACAACACAGTTTAAATGATACACGTACTTATGGAAACAAAATGTATTTGTTAGGTCTGTTAGTTTAGAAATAGTTTATATGTTTATTTTTAATTTCCACGTTTTATTCGTCTGAAGTAAATTTCTTGGAATTTACTCCATTGATTGTGTTTTTATATTGGAGCGTCACAATGTACCAGCATGAAAATTATTATTATCAAGCATGATTATTGATGTTTTAAACAATTCTGGTTAAAAAGTTGAGCCAAATGTTTTTTTACACTTACAATATTTTAAGTGTGATTCTCCGCCTATATTAGGGAAAACATTGAATACATTTTAAGACGACAGTACCACCCAAAGTACATTTTCCGTTAAACTGAATTGAATGCACTTGAGGTTAATTTACATTTATATTTATATTTAGTCATTTAGCTGATGCTTTTATCCGAAGCGACATAAAAATGAAGTTTACAACAGAACCATTTAGAACAAGAGCAATAGTACGTGAAATAATGTCAGTCTTAGTAAGATAAAAACACAAGATAAATACCAAGTCCAAATGATTATAATTATTTTGATGGGTTTATTTGTGGGTTAGGTGCAGGCGGAAGATGGGTTTTAAGGTGTTTTTTAAAGATGGAGACGGAGTCTTCCATACGCTTTGTAACGGGCAGATCGTTCCACCATCGTGGAACTGATCCAGAGAAGGTGTGTAAGAGCGATTTCTTACCTTTTTGGGTCGGCACCGTCACAATTCCATCTTTCCAACTCATAACCAAGAAACAATCCGGTAGAAAGTAGATGCACCTCTTCATACTATCATACACAGCACCTAACCCTCACAAAACCTGTTTACATAATCCTTATGAATATTGTTTTATCAAAAAGTCACATTTTGCAAACTTACAGTAACACTTTTGTCCTTAAACTACAGCAGCACACAATCTGTATAACACCCACCCGTCCATAAGGCCCTGGCGCCGGCTCCGTTCACTCATAAACACACACATATATACAGCAAAACCCTGTGATCCCTCATCTATCAGTCATGACATCATTCTTGTGTTCAGACTTTCTTCCCCGTGGTTTTGATATGGGGGGGTTCTCGCTTTGATTGAAGCGACTGTGGGGGGCTATACATTCAACAGAGACACGAATCAAATATTTAGTCTGGTGTTGATACTTAAGGCTGATGACTTAATTGCCCTGTTGGGAAAGAGGTCTATACATGTAAAGGAGAGAAAGAGAGAGATTGAAAAGTCATTTGCTTAGTGTACATAATTAAGCAAAAAGGACCAGGAGGCCGTCGAGTGGCAGCTTATGTACATTAGATAGACACAAATCCCCTGCATACATACATCTGTTTAGCTACGGTTGAATGTACATTATCAGTTCAGTGGATTCTACTATAGTACTGTACTTGTATCTATTAGTTTTAAAGCCATATATTGTTGTTCTAATGGTGATATTTCACCAACATCATTTAAAATCTGTAGCTTTCAAACTTCTGCTGAACATCAGAGAAGATATTTTAAAGAATGTTGCAGGCACTTATTCACTTGCAATGGTTGCAACAGAAGTGAAACGATGCCACTGCCTTTTGGATAACCTCATTCTTTAAAATATCTTCTTTTTGTTTTACAGAAGAAAGAAATTCATACACATTTAATGTAAACAATTTAAGAAGCAACATTTTGAAAGTAATTAAAAATTCTGTTTAAAGTTTGTGTATTTGTAAATAAATAAGTTCATCTGATTAACTAAATCATTTTTTTTTCAATTCAGCAAAATTATTAAGCATAAATTTAAATAAATAATTGTTAAATGCACACCCATTTTATAATGCATTAACAAACATACATGCAAAATAATATTTGTAAATTCCAAAGAGTTTAACTTTTTGGTTCTTTAATTTATTATTTTAATACATCCCGATGAAAAAAGAAATTTGAAAAGATTTTAATAAGTTAATATTAACTTCCACATGAATTATTTTTAAAGCGCAGGATTCCATTGACAAAAGTGCGAGTAAACGATTTCAAAATTTTCATTTTTGAGTGGATTTTAACTTTGAGGTTGACCGGCGATATTGCGTATGTGAACGTATGATTTTCATCACAAATATTTCTATTATGTATTTTAGCAAAGCTGTATTGTTTCAGTAGCTATCCAGGACTAGATCAATCTCTATTCTGCTTTATAACATCAAGTACCATGATGTAAATGCTTCCATAAGTGCATGTGCATTTATATTTTGTCTCTATTCTGCCACAATTGAGTCGCCACACTTCACATCATCTATTAATTAATGTTTGTCGTTTTTCTGGCAGAGGCTGTGAGATAAAACAGGACGACCTGTCAGAGAAATTTATCATCCACTGCTGGCCTCTTTTTTCTGTCCTGCCATTTCCAGTCTAGTGAAAAATCGATGGCGTCTTCACATTCCTCCGTCTGCTGTCTCTGAGAGTCAAAGGTATATCCCAGAGTTCCACTCTCCACCTGTTACCCTGAAGCTCTCGAAATCCCTGGTGTCACGTGTGGCTATTTACACTCTTTGCAGAACTTGAGTCGCTTTCTAAAACCGATTTAGAAGAGTCTTAAAGTTCACCACTGTCAAATACAGTCTACTCGATTTGTTAGTTGTTTCAACATCATTTAATAACACTTATTCTAAAAGAAAAAATCCATGCCTTTCACACTTTAATAAATGTTTTTTTTATTATTACCGACATATTTTTTTCTTTTCCATCTAACGCATAGACACACAAAACGGAAATATCCTAAAAAGTGTTAAGCAATTAAATAAAGGATTCATTTAATAGCAATGTGTTTATGAAGACCTGTAGAAATGGATGTAGTAAGAAAGACTTTCTTACATTTAAAAAAAATTAAATATACTATTATATTATATTATTATATATATGTTTGTAGGTTTTTAGTATATAACCAGCAGTGTGTGGAGTATTGACTGTATAAACAGTTTGAATGTCTAAAGTAATATGTTTCATAATAATGTAAATGAATTATTTTATAATCTTATGTACCATAAAATATTCATTTATCATTGCCTACATTTCTGCAATCACACCATCGGACACATTCACAAATTGATCTATCAACTATTCTTTATATTTATATTACTATACTTTATATAAGTATATTATGAAAGGACAATCAAACGGTACATACAGTCAATATTCCATACACTGTAGGTGATTTACACAAATCTCAAAACTTAAACATACATGTAAAGATGTCATTCGAAACCACTCAAAATCTATCTGCAACATCATTATCAAGCTAGAAAATATGTTTTGTCTTTGAAAAAAGGACAGTGAAATAAGATATTTTAAGAAATGTCTTCATACCCATTCAATAATAACCAATGGGATCCAGTGTTGTTTATTTTCCGACATTTTTCATAATATCTTCTTTTGTGTTTTAAAAGCAAAGTATGTCACATAGGTTTGGAATGACACGAGGGTGAGTAAATGATGACAATTTATATTTTTTGGGGAACTACATCCACCAAAAATCCAGGTAAACATTCACTGAAACACAAGCTGGCATGAAGTACACTGACTTGCAAATCCATTAATTCCATCAATCCAATTAAATCATGGATAACTTTCACATTCAGTCACGAACAGTGCATGGGACTGGCAACAAAAGCATACTTGATGTTGTCGAGAGAATACATGTTTACACCAAACTCATGCACTTTAAGTTCAAGACCTGCCATAGTGTCACGGAGCACATGCACCAACACAAAACAACAAGTGCATAAATACAGGTCTGCACTACAGAAAAACATTCTCCGGTGTGTGTAAAAGCACTCGCACAAACAAACACACACTCCCTCTCTCCTGACTTTATCAGTAAGGGAGATTTATGCAGTCTCAGAGAAGAATTTATGGAAGGCAGTTCTTCTCTGATGGGCATGCCGGCCAAGAAATTGCTTTCGAAAAACAGTAGAGGCAAGAAAAGTCTGATTCTTAAGATTTATTTCAATCTACGCCAAGCAGGCATGATATATTCAATCTGTTTATTTGAGTGAAACAATCATTTTAAAGCATGGAGAAGTCCAGCGACAGATAAGGCTGAATTGCATTTAGCTCTCCGTCTTTCTAGCATCTGCCTCAGTGCGCTCAAATCCTTTCTGTCGATGCCGTTTTGTTTCTCGCTGGAAGTGATGAGTGACGACAATGCGTGCATCGCTTCTTCTTCTGTTTGTGTGTTTGTATTTCTTATTGATAGATTGCTACTCTAAACATTTCATGATGGAAGATCTCATGCGGACTAAAAAGGGATGCTTTTTGGAGCGCACTGCAAAAACCAAGATTCTTTAAGAGGTTTCCTAAACAACCATGATGTTTCGGAATGTTAAACAATATTTAAAGCGATAACACATTTAAAATCTGTCATTATTAACTTCCTTTCCTCTGCAGCAGACAGAAGAACGCTTTTTGGAAGTTGGTAAACCTATTCATTTCAAAAATGCAAGCAAACGGGGGCCAACATTCTTCCTAATATCTCTTATGATTCTTTCAACAAACACGAAGACACAATTGTCTGAGTATTACATAAACAACAATCTGGTTCGCGTCTGTTTTTATTTCTCTTAAGAATATTTATCTGAAGAGTCCAAACTGATCCTTAAATTAAACAACTGAGGACTGAGTTATAAAAAAGCAATCCGAGCAATAAAAATTTCCCTTGGGAATTTTTCTTTTACCTTTTCCTTCATGCCTGTCACTGTGATTTATGACATGTGGTTAATATTTTTCCTGTCTCTGGCTCACACAAAGTTGCTTATGCCGAAATAAAGCCAGTCCTCTGCGGTTAGATGTAATATTTGTAATTTGCTTTTATTCATGGCGACACAGGAGATTAGTTCAGTTATGCTGAAGCTGCCCATTATGACACTTCTAACCTTTTTAATTTTAAATGGACAATCAACACAATAACTTTGAACATTTACAAATACAAGCGGAAAACCGAAGAGAACGGCTGTATCGTTTCCGTCCGCTGAAAGAGGATGGATGCGGGAAAAGGTCACGTCCAAATGCAGTCTGCAGGTTCATCCGCACAGAGATATATCTAAAGGACGGGTACATATTTAGCTGAAAGGGACTATGAGTAGTATATTCCGTCCTTTCAGGCGGCAAGCCTCAGAAATATTGAAATGCAAAGGAAGATATACGTTTTGAACCACAAACGGGGTTAAGTCTATTTCTTGTGTGCACTTCAAAACAAGAGCATCTTCTTGTGCTTTGGAATCCTCACAAGAATAAAAGTCCGGAATTTTTCTCCCTTAAGTTGATTTAAACCTGTATGGATTTCTTAGTTCAGTTGAACACAAAGGAAGATATTTATAAGCATGTCTGAAACCGACATTCATGGGGAACTATTGACTACCAAAGTAGAAGAAATGCATATTTTCGTTCTGTTGAAGACGAATGCAGACATTTTGAAGGATTCAGGAGTACAACCATTCTGGATCACTGACCCAAAAGCCTCAGTTGGTAACATTTTTCTAAATATCTCCTTTTGAGTCGTTTTTGGAAGGAGAACCCCTTTTATGATTTATGTTTCCATGTGTGGCGCCCAAATACGTCTTGGCCACTTTGTTCTATCTAATGTGAGCAGATAGGGACTGGGGCGCTCAAGATTTTAAATGACACAAATATCATCTTGAAAGCATCGTAAACCAGTCCAATTGACTTTTATGTAATGTGATATATTGCACATCTTCTAAAGTCATACAAGAGCTTTATTTGAGTTGCAAAAAGAAATGTGTTTCTTTATAACCTTCCAGGACAGTAAACTGCTAACATCAGAGACCAAAGATGAACAGTGTCTTTTACAAACAAACACTCAACCTGACAGCAAGCACAAACCTTTCTAATAGTTTCATCTCAGCACAAAACAGCAATGAATCTGTGCATGTCATTAAGCTCAGGTAACGTAAAGAAGAAGATCAGTCGGAAAACAATTGTTCACAATGATAGATGATGAAAAGGCCAAAGATATTACATTTTAATATTATACTATGAAAATTACAATATATCAATGTTTTGAAGTAACATCAGGCAAAAAGTGCAATGGTGGCAGAACGAGAGCATTAGAAAAACTATTTTTAGTTGTCTATGTGCGTTTTGGAAATTATTGTCTTATTTTGTAAACTACTAAAATTATTTCTACCAAAATTTAAACCAAAATATTGTTTCGATTATCCCTACTTGGCAAAAAAATGAACAGGCCCAAATAATAGAAATTATGCAAAGAATTTGAATATATATATATAAAACACGAAACAAGTCCATAATACCTTTTATTTAACATAATATTTAGAGTAATACTTGTACATGTGTTTGCTATAGGAAATTATTTGATATAATCTCAAATTTTAACACAGTTTTCATATACCTTGTCATACTTTTTGTTCTTTGCAGCTTGATAACTTTTTTTTTTATTGAACCTTTTTCTACATTCGGCAGATGCTTTTATCTGAAGTGCACATTTGCACTTTTATGAGTAGTGTGTTGCTAATGCAATTCTTTTCCAAATAAGCTAGAGGAAGAACATTTTTGGATGAGCTCTATTATGACAGGCATGGGAGAAGGAAAGCTTCTGAAATCCTGCTGGATTAATGGATCTAGATCTAGAAGGGAATGTGGAGGCTAACCGCCCAGTCTTGGGTCAAAAGGTCATGGCTGCAGTGACCGGCAATTGGGAAGATAAACCTGGATGGCTTTCAGTCGTTGTTAACACACCGGGTGAGCCCGCACACGGAGAAACATAGATGGGAGGAAAAGATACCAGACAGATTTAACAAAATCATTTTTGAAGCTCCATTTGACACGCTGAAAGAGGAACATTTGATATACGGAAAAAATCAAGCTCAAGATGTCCTTGATGTTTGGCAACCGCCTGAATATCACCGTGTGCTGGTGTATTAACACCAGTGAGTCAGCGCAAATATCAACTTCTGAACTGGAATCGGCTTCTCTCCCTTCAGTAAACGGACCACTGACTCACACAGAAGAGCAGTTAAACAAGAAGAGCCTTCGGGTTAGAGACCAAGTGTGTGTAGGCGAATAACGTAGACGCGGCCCTGCGTGTACATGTTTAATGTCATAACGTCTTCTACTGTACCTCCAACTCCCACTGCAACACTTTACCGGCTTCGACTCCGCCCCAGCTCCATAAATAATGCATAAAGATCTCAGAGCGGGTGTAGTTGAGCCTATGAAATGATATGAATATTCAGTCATGGTGATAATGAAATGAAAATGTTAAAGATGGTTGTGCGTGAGTTGAAAGTGGGAACTGCTGGGGTGCACAGATGGGGACAAATGAGAGATGTGATATGCGCTGACACAACCCAAATGCTTCGCCTTCAATGTAATAGTTCATCAAAACGGGTGATGAAGATGTCATGTGGATGAAGCCTGGATTCGAGCACATCTTAAAGTAATGATGGGTTAAGATGAGAATCATCGAGATCTTTAATTATGGCATGTGATCAACAAACCCTATCGATATCCAGATTATATTCAATGAGCATTCGATTTACAGCACATGGGGTCATGAGTTTATATGGTTTATATGAGGATATATTTAAATAATTATTGTTTTGATAATACTACAATATACACAACACGACCAAGAGTATATGAATCCTTCTAATGAAGAGGTTTGGGTGTTTCAGCTACACCCCATTATTCAAGAACATAAACTGAAGATTAAAAATCGAATAAACCAATCATTTTATTTCAATGTAATCTAATTTATCCTAATTTGATGTAATGTGATGTAATGTAGTGTCTTGTGTTATATTATTATATAAAACGACAGTTAAATTATACAATTATATATTCCGAATACAGTATGATAAATACAAATAAAAAGTGAAATTACATAAAAATGAACCTTTATTTAAATCTTTTAATGTAGTTGACTTATTTCTATACATAAAATATTAAATTATTCGGAAAAAATTATTGATGCATAGTACGACAAAAAAATATACAATATAATTATAACGTTTTAAAAATTGTGAAAAATCCCAAAATTACCTAATCCATTGTTTATTGTTGTGTAGGTTAATATGTTTGTGTAATATATATCACAATAAAAAAATCTTCAAATAGAACTACTGTAGAGCGGTGGATGAACCTTTAGGAATTTGAGTAGACCTTTGTGTGCCTTATGATCCTTACTGATGTCTGGAGAAGCAGGCCAAATGACAAATGATCTAAGTGAATGAGATGAAAACAAGCACCGCCAGACAAGATGACTTGTTGAAGGTGGTAACTGCAGCTAAGACCTCCGCAGCGCCGTCTCCAGCCACCACAGCTAACACCGTGATTAATACGCGGCGTTGATAATTATCCCAGTGCTGGAAGATCACTTTTATAGCCCAACTCATCAAAAACAATCCAGACTGCTGTGAAAGTCAGAGAGCCAGCAAATGAGAAGAAGAGAGGCAGACAAAAGAACATCAACCTGGAGTTGTCAGGCACCCTGTGCCACACCATTACCCGGGTCCGGCGTGTGCTTTTTGTGTTTGTGCCCTCTCAGATTTATAACCAAGCAGCTCCTACTGGGACCATTTACTGCCCACTGACGCTTCCAATCTTACTCTCATTACGGGTGAGATAAACGGCTGCCTTGCATAGAGGAGAGAAACAAATAAACACTTAAAACAAAGACCAACTCAAACTGTTTCGCCGAACAAAGTGCAGTACGGGTTACTAACATTCTTCCAAATATCTTGTTTTGCATTCAACAGAACAACAAAATGTACATACAAATGATTCCTGAGTGGTTTACAGTACCATCATATGTACTCAATAACATACTTAATATTACCAAGGAATGACCAATTGAAAGGTGTAATTTTCAAGATGGTGTCCGTGATGGGCTGAAAACCCTTAAAATATCCGGACTCCATTATTCGACACAGCCAAGTAATCTCGGTGTCTTACCCCATGTTTTCTGGGTCTTTGAATTCATTGCAGTTGTCTAAATTGGGAGTGAAGGAAGGAGTGTAGTGAAGGTCACAATGCATCTTGAAAATTACACCATTTTACTTATCATATTTTGGTAAAGTTTAGTATGTAATTAAGGGCACCTACTACAAAAACAAACCTATTGTCGGGGTAAGGTTTTAAAAATTGTAGTTGCCTTATATTTTGTTACAACTTAATGATGTGAAATTTACATTCTTTTCCTTCTTTGGGGTAAGCTATCTATCTTAAAAAATACATGTTGGGTACAACCACCCAAAACGCTTTGTTGGTCTTTTGAGCAAGAGGAATGGATTTAGTTTTCCTGTAATCCTATGCTTCAAATCTCTCTGATAAAAAACATCAAGAAACAAAGTGTGGAATTTAATTATTATTCCCTGCACATTGAAACGGATAAATGATTATACGACAACCCCGGGACAGAAAAATCTCACATGAGATCTCTTTAATGCCTCAATCGTTTCTTCAAGACAGCGATGAGATTAAATTGAGATCTGTTTCTTCGATGTTACTCTTGGGAAAAAGAGTCCGTGTCTCGAACGCGTCGTCCGCTGTGATCCGATTTGCAGAGATAGCTATCAAAAGTCAAATTTTAGTACAAATTCATCCTAAACCAAATTATGTTATCCACACTGCAAACGTTATACTCACATCTCATTTTATATTGAAATATAAATATTAAAACATGACTGATAACTCGATAAGGCAAAAAAAAATTTGTAATAAAATGACCCTGGAAGTAACCAAAATGAGCAGTTGATAGCGAAAACAGGTGGCGAATGAGAAAGGGGCAGGGGGTGGTGGGAATATAAACCGGGCTCGGGACAGTTGACACTGTAATATTCTCTTCTGACTATCTCAGCCCAAACACCATCAGCTCTGTTGATTATACTGCTGGGACGCCACACAGCAGCACAACCCTGCCGACTAACCTTCCCTCGGACGCCGTGTTCAGAGAAAATAAGAACGGGCAAAGAAAAAAGATTGCATAGAAACTGGTTAAAAATAATAAATAGCCTACATAACCTGACCTTCACACCGATGCATTACTGCGAATATAGCACGAACCGTTCCCAATATACCAATGTCAGGGTGCAATATTTCTAGTAAATATTTTGCGCAATAAAGCGTCACTGAGATTTATGGAAAAAAAGTGTGCGTTTTTGGAAAGATCTAGCAGCTGGAGCGGCCCATAATTTGCACTCCTGAGAGGATGCTTTGTAATGTATTGTTTAAGTCAACTCATTTCTTCTAAACCTCTGCAGGCAAACCACATAGCAGATGGTTAATAGACAGGGACAGTTACCTGGAGGAGACCTTGATGCATGCTGGTACAACAAGATGCTGGGCAACCTACATAAAAACTCTATACGACTGCTCAATGCAGTTTTGTCAATGTCTGGACTAGAAACACATCAAAGCAACCTTTTCAAACATTTTCTAAGTCCCTTGGTAATTTTATTCAAACTGGTATGAAAATTCGGTCATTATTCTCCTATACGTCTTACCCCACCTGTATGACTTTTTTCATCACAGCCAACACGAATATATTTTGAAGAATGTTTGTAACCGCACAGAGCTGACCCATATTGACTTGCATTTTAGGGTCGAACATTTCTCAAAAAATATCCTGTGGCATTCCGCACAAGTAAGAGTTGTATAAAAGATTTGAAATACATGATGGTGAATAATTCTTGACCTGTATTTTATTTATAAGAAGATATTTTGGCAAAAAAAGCAGGACCACACTGTATATATACACTGTATAGACAGACAACAAATGCAATGGGTTCTGGTACCAACATTCTTCAAAATATCTTCGAAGCACTGGATATTTCAATGTTCATTTTTGGTCACAATAGCAGTACCCATGTACTTATGTATAGACTCTATAAAAACACAAAACCAATGCAATGGGTACGGCTCTTGTTTGGTTACCAACATTCTCAAAATAACGTCTTTGACATTTTACAGAAGTTAAAATCATATACATGATGTTAATAAGATCATGACAATATACTTGTTTATAAGAAGATATCTTAGATATAACTGTAACTTAACTCAACTGCATCCATTTATTGTACAACATCAACGCAAGTCGATGGGCGCCGCTGTTGTTTGGTTACCAACTTTTTCCAAACTATCTTCTTTAAAGTTCAAGTTTTAAAATAGGATCTGAATTACATGATAAATCAAGACATTCAAAAATGTTTTAAGAAACAATATTTCAATATATATTTTGATTACAACATCACTACCCATTCACTTCTATGTAGACTGACACAAAACATTGGTTAACATTCTTCAAAATATCTTCTTTCGTTACTTGCGTGAGAAAGAAAGACACCGATTTGAAATGACAAACATCTCTGGGCAAACTACCAGTAGAATAACTGTAAGTTGGCAAATGAACGGTCTGCGTACAGCATTCACACAAGATAATTTGCTCTGACAAATGCTTCTGACTATATTTTTGACTACGACCAATTTATTAACTGATCCTCAAATTTAATAGCATCTATTTATACCCATCAGGGGTCTTTCATAATGATCAACTAAGTGAACCCGTCAGCTGTAATTGTTCATTAGCTGGAGTTCGTCACTGGAGGGGATGATGGGAACCTCAGTGTTTGGAGTTCATGTTAAGCTGCTGGCACAGACCGTCTCAAAGACAAACACTGCCTTCTATACTGCCTGCCAGGGCCAACAATATTTCTTGCCATTATTTTCAGGAGCTTCATTGATTACGGGCCCAAATTATCCCAAACCAATTCCTTGCTGGAGAACGTCTGACTTCTAATGATATCGGAGTTGGCGCGGTGGATGTTTAATTGCTACACATCAATACGGCAGATACTTATTAATATGCACCCACCACGACGTCCCGTTCCGTTACAAACGGCCGCTTGGTGACGTATGGATGTGCTCGGAAGCCAGTCGGAGGATGCTGAAACGTTCCTTAGCTCTCCTGCGCACACACACGGGCTGCTCGGTGCTAATAAGTGGCAATCATGATAATCTACAACCGCACTCCGGCAAAGTCCCCGGCTGGACATTAGCAGCATGTTGCAAGCCAATAAATAACCGGGCAAATAAAACGCCTGTCCTGCGCGGCACAAAATGTTCCACGGCGTATGCAAAATAGGTCAATTACGGCCGACTCTAGGTCATTCAGAACCTACTCCCCTTATCGACGGTTGCCGCAAAGCCCCGGGAAATAAGGTACGTCACAATTCATCGTCGTCGCTGGCTCGTTCTTTTATTCCCACAGAGAAGTGCCGACAAAGAAAATGACACAACTCATTTGTTTTACAAGGTTACACTTGAGTTTTGTACACCCTTCCCTTTTTTGAACTCTTGGAACTTGCAGATGGAGTCACTTTGGGCTTAGAAAGTAATTGAGAATCAGTTTTTTGCTACTTATAGGCAAATTCATTAAGGAATTAAGGAAGGTATATTTAGACATAAATGCTTAACGATGGCTTTGAAAGAAAAAAAATTGTTGAAATGGTTCAATGCCATTAATGCATCAAATATGGATTTTTTAGTTTATAAATAGGAAAGGATGAAATGGATCATCTGAATGAATGTTTTTTTGTTTTTTTTTATCAAAATACGTTCTTATTTTTAAGATTAGTTTAATACTCGTTAGTATACCCAAATTCTTATTTACTCACCAACTTGTTATTTCAAACAAATATGAAGTTTTTTCTAGAAGATATTTTGAATTGTGTTGATTACAGAACCGGAGTGGCACACATTCACCTCTAATGTATGGGAACAAAACCAATGCAAGTGAAAGGGTGCCCCTTTCCAACATACTTCAAAATATCTCTTCTGTGTTTTGCCTAAGAAAGAACATCAAACATGTTAAATGTAAATGATTACAGAGATTTCATTTTTAGGCAAACTCTTACTCTTACTCTTAAAAAAGCTTTTAACTTTCTAAATAAGCTAAATTTCCTTGACAACTTAGTGTATGTTTTAAAAATTATATATTTCAAAAATATTTCCTACCTTTAGAATCTTTTTAAAAATCTATTATCTTAGGATGTGAACAATGTTTTATTTCAGAACCACTATCAATTCAGATTATGCCGCCCAAAAAGTGAATCATATCATAAATGTGCAGTAAAAATGTGTATTATTATAAACATTTTCTACAGTTCATCGCTCATATATAAACAGATACAAATCACAATATACTATAGCCAAACACACTACTATATTATTTGTTGACAACTGACCCACAGGATGTAATTATTCTGCACAATTATTGTGGATTTTTTATCTGCTTTAATTAAAATTTTTAATTTTTTTAAATTATTAATTTAATTAAATGGGTTCTAAAACCATATTGATACTAAGTGGGCGCAAGGTATTTTTACTTCTTTATAAAAGTTCACCTAGTAAAAGTGCTGAGTTTCAGATTTTTGATAGGTGTCTGTTCTTAAATGTCAACGCCATGTCAATAAAAGTTTAATGGATTTTGTTAAACTTTCCTCTCTGGCTAAAAGGACAAGAAGGACAAAAGTGAACTTTCTGGGACCCAGAGGAGGTTTTTGTCCATACGCCCGGCACCGTCCAATTCCTTTTGTGATTAGAGTTGTGGTAAGGTCGGTACATCACAGCACATCTAGCTTCTGGTATATGTGTTGTGTCAGTTTTCTCTTATATTCCTTTAAATCTGACTCTCTGGTCCTGGAACACAAAGTTTCAAACACAGCTGTCTACTGTCTGAGGGCAAAGCTACGGGCGCTGACAAGTATCCTCAGCTTCTGGCCATTGAAAGATGAGAAAAATCCCATGTGAGCTTTTCTATAATATCTCAATTATTTCTCCTAGACACCGGTGTGATTTAATGAGCAAATTAAGTTTTAGAAGAGATCTCGACAAATTGAGCTTAGATTTGTCAAATCTGAAAAAGTCAATAACACATTCCGAGAAATTCCGTATATTATCTCAATCTAGATTGATTTGACGCCTCTAACCTTTTCACGTCTTTCAACAATTTCCTCCTTTATTTCGGCTAAGCATTTTTGTAGGAGAAACATCTGAGACTGTTTGTCGGAACTCAAAGCTGAGAACTATAAAAGGGCAAGATCTCTAATATCAAAGCTTCAAATTCTCTTGTATAATCTGCCTGGTGTTGAAGAACGTTTGGAGAAACATGTTAGACATGAAACCAAGATGAACTTCATAAGGTCTCCAGTAAGCTCATCCTGATAATCCTGATCTTATGGATGAGAAAGAGTTCTTCAAGAGAGAGAGAGCTGTAGAAAAGAGCGTCCAATAAAAGGATGAAAGAGAGAGAATCTAGTGGAGGGTCTACCCATCGATTAGGTCCAGTTAGCTCTACTCCGCGGTCTCCGGCACTTCCATGGCCGGTGTGATAGACAGCGAGCATTCAGTGATAGCGTGATTGTCAGCTGAAGTGGCAGTTATAAATGTCCTGTAGATAGCGTGTTCTGTGATGCTGGCTGGGCAGCGAGAGGAAACCTGGAGGGAGGGGAAAGTTGTAGGAGCGTCTCTAATCTCTGGATTCCATCAGCGCCCCGATAAAAGCACTTTTATAGAAATCACATTCTGTCCTCAAAACTCTTGGAGATACATTTGCCCTCTCTCTCTCTTCGGCAGGATCGCTGTGCCGTACGAGGCCACGGGGTGGGCTTACAGTAAAATATGGTTTCTGTTTGTTGGAGGTTAAAAGCACATTAATCTTTGTTTACAGTATAATACCGGCAGAGCTCAATAGCGGTCGCACGAGCTGAATAGCAATGCCCCCTTCCCTAAAGAAAGCACATCATGGCGACTTTTTCAATATCTTAAAAGCGAGGGCTTACAGATGCTTTATCCAATCAAAAGATCAGGTATGGAACGCAAGGGATGCTGGTGAAATATGAGCCTTTGGTTTATGCGTAGAGGAGGGACATGTCTATGATAACACAGCCGGATGTAATTGACTTAACATACAGCGGTGAATACGAACTCAACATAAACGTCTTTCAGGCTTTAAAGCAGTTGTTTTAAGATAATACGGTGCGCTGCACGTCATTGGAGATTTTATGCAGCTATTTCTTATTTATGCTTTTCAGCAGTGCGTGAATGTTAATCCAATAGTTCCCTACATTTTCGAAATACATTTTGGTGTACTGCCAAATCGATTAAATAAAACGTAAAGGATGCATAAAATGAGGTTTAAACGAATGACACTGATCCTCCCCTATGTATAAAGGTCACGTTTTATATTAATGAAACAAATCGTGGCCATCACACATTCATCTGAGTATAAATCTATACCGTGTAGAATCGTCTTTTCTCATAGTAGTAAATGTACGATCTGGTTATTTTGATTGACAGGGATTTCGTCCGATCAGCTGTGATCTCTCCGTCCACACAAAATCCCTGTTCCGGTTTTCTAGCTTGTCGTTGTGGTTTCCGTCTTGCTGTTTTGTTTCCGGAGTTGTTGTTGTATTCAATGGTCTGCTGTTTTGTTTTTAGATTTGATATTTGGTTTTCCTTTTTGTGATTTGTGTTACAATTTGTTGTTTTGTTTTGCACTTCTCGGCCACCGTACAACTGTGCTGTTATTAAAATTCCAATGACTATCATTTTAATTTGTGCCTTTGATTTACACCATTTGTCACACACAATCTTTACTAATTATTGAGACCTCCTTTTGGGAAAAGATTTCAATTTATGTTTAAAAAAGTTATGTTTTTATTGCAAAAAAACCTAAAGCATCTTTTTTATTTTAAGCGAATACATTTTAAGAAAAGACTGACATTATTTGCCGCTGATTTTCTTTTCCATACAACAAATATTAAATGCGGCAACAGCTGTCAAACAAGTACTGTTTTTTTAATCACAACCTACATTTTGTGGTTCTAAATAATCCTAACGCTTTATATTATATATTGATATTTTCTGATCCTATACCAGCTGAATCTACAAAAAGGCCAACATTTTCTAAATAAAAAGATCAAGAAGAAAACTTAACATTTTGTATTGACAATACAATATTCTACAGTATTACCACACTTATTAAACATACACTTCAATATTTTGTGGGATTAACTATAGTATTTTGGTAAATTATACTGTAGTGTACCGTCTTACGATGGTAAATATTAAAGTTTAATACAGTCAAATGTTATCAGTCAATCATTTAACTGATTGTTTGACACGGCTAATATATTCAATAACAAATTGAATGTCTTGATGAGTGACTTACAGAGTCATTATCTCATCAGAGCCTTTCGAAACACAGATTCCTTTATGAGTAAACCCCACAAAGAGGCAGATGTAGATTCAAATGCTAATGTGCCAATGTAATATTTAAAAAAGTGTCATCGCCAGACAATATTTTGAAGCTTTGAAGCAACGCTACAACAGCGTACAGTTTAGTAAATAAGCAGGATTTTCATTTCCAGCTGAACTATTCCTTTGACATGTATCATATGTTTGTTTCATGCAAATCCAAATCTTAATATAGAACACCCTGCTCTCCAACGCGATTCCACATTTCCAAACATATCTGTGCTTGCTGGGAGCACTTTACTCATCCCATCAGGACGTCCCCTGCTTTATGGGTTATTTATCAGCTTCATTCTCAGCAATCAGCACACGTCTCAACAACACATATTATAACACTGCCCTTCTCGTGTCTGCCAGCCAAGGATTGTCTTCCAGGGCTTTTCCGGAGATGAAGAAGCGGTGCATGGATTCTTCATCTCCTTGTTCTAAAAGTGGAAGAAGGAGGAAGATTTGATATGCTTTGATATATAAAGTGCTTTGATCCCCCACTAGCACTTTAAATAGAAGGCCATTGCTTGAGGGGGAGGTTGGATTGCGCATGAAGTGAAAATCCCTCCGTCTCAACCCCCGAGAGGGTGATGGATGGACAGGGTGAAGGTGTGGACCGCCTCCGGCCGGCGGTGTGAATGTCAAGGGTTGCGGTGAACCTGTGAATCAGAGCTGTCTTAGCCAGAGGTAAGGTGAAAAGAAAATGACTTCTTGAGATGCGATGGTCGTCGTGCGGAAGTGGCTCGGAGTAACAAAAGGAGAAATAAACAATCGGCAGGAAGAAACAGGCTTTGATTAACTGAGCCAATAAAGTGAAGCCAAAATAAAATTGTATCATTATTTGCTCATTCTCTTTTCATATTAAGCCTGTATGTTTAGTCTCTTCCGCAGAATACAAAAGAAGATATTTTGAAAAAAACGCAAACTGATATATTCACTTACATTGGTTTGAGTGGTAATAAATTTAATTGAAAATTTCATTTAATTTATTTTGAAACTTAATTCAGTCATTATGAACCCACGTACTTGATAATACTAAGTTATTTGAATACCCAACGTTCTCAATGTACAATAGAAGATTTTCTTTCAAATATCTACTTCTGTGTTCTGCATTAGACGTAAACACTTTAAATCATAACCAATTCTGATGCATCTTTTTGGCACTGGAAGGAAGTCGGTCGCTGCATCCAAAGTCGAATACGTTCATAAAAAAAAATACTCAAACCATTTCTGAGCGATTTGAAACCATCTCACATGTTCGAAAACACATCTCCTCGCTTTTGCTTTTTACAGCAGAGCACATGCTGATAATGGGTAGAGTTAATATGTTAAATGAATGTGCAATAGGTTAATTATGTGCAAAAGCAGCTCATGAATGTCACAGAGAGACGAACATAATTATGATATACGTGATAACGTACCAATAAAATTTGGCACATTCACACATCCGGGATATCATTTAAGCCGGGCAGCAGTGAGGTCGCAGCACAAGATTGTGTGCGTCTCAGGCAGGCGCAGCCGTGAAAATACCCAGCGTACACTGAGGCCCGAGGGCTAGTCTCCATTAACCCGAATCTGCTTTACTGTCAGCGGCAAACAGACTGTCAACAGCCGAGATAAGGAAAAGAAAAAAAACAATAACAACAAGAGAACTAGGATGTGATTTAATTCAGGACCCAGCCTGTCTCCCAAAGCAAGTCTGCGAGCCTGTATTGCTTTCTTCCAAGTCTACAAATCTGATATTGGGTCTTTCCCGCAGGAGTACATGTAAAATTTGACATGTCCAAATGTGCATAGTACTCTCTTTAATGCCACTACGATCTTAATGGTCCTAAACTAACGTGGTTTGACACAAACATGGATAAATACGTTCACTTGCAAGTCCAATGATGGACATTGGAGCTAAACTGCAACCGTTAAGGCATTTATAACGTCGATGGACGAGCCGGTCAATATCAGCCTTAACACAAGCTCATATAATATCACTTGAGCAGTGTCAAAACAGAAGAGATCTGGTGGGGATCAATGCCCATTCCTGATATTAAAAGAAACACACAGACTGTTAACTAATGGAGATAAAGAGGTTAGAAACATCTCAATCGAACAACCGGACCGGTCAAGTCTTTAATCCCAATAAGATTAAACCCTTGTTAGTTTGCTAATTATTTATTGACCGCTTATTATTATTAATGTCTTTATTAACGGTTGACAGTGCCAAAGAGGTCGCAGGCATAAACATGGCATAGAAACGACGTACCAGGAGACTCGCGTGGTGTGTAGCGCGCTGAATGCCAAGGGCTGCCATCGATCGGAAAGAAAGAGAGGCGGGCCGTGAGTCTAATTGAAATAAATTCGGTATAGATAGACAAACAACAGGCCCGGTGCAATGAACTTTTGCAGTGGTGAGTGGTGACTAGTCTAATGGTTTAGTGTCAGGGTGGGCGCTAATAAAAATAAATCGTCTTTTTGGGATGGAAGTCGGTCGTTGCATCCAAAGTCGCACATGCGAAATAATGGTTCTTGGTAGCGATTCCAAAGAATGCTTCCGCAAAGAATTATTTAGGCAATACTTTAAAGAATCAACTCTTCTATATCATTTTGGACTTTGAATGGTCACCCAGATTTTGAAGGTTCTTTAAGGAACCTATTTAAACTAAGAGCCTTCTTAATACCTTACAATTTTTTCATTTTTTAAATTTGGTGGCCATGTGGGATAGAAGCCAATTTTACGCCCACTGAGAAGTCTAACCAGAAGCGGTAAACCATACAGGTATTGTGATTTTGGTTTGCTCAAGTTTTAAACAAACTGCTTCAAATTTATACTGATTTTCCCATACGATTGATATGAAGCATGCTTTAACAGATACAACGAGAGTAAAATGTGATTAGCGATGTTGCAGATATGTCACTTGAAAGGGGTTCACTCTTAAACAAGTGTTATATTCATATTGGTGATTTGCAGCTCTTTCATGTTGTTTGTCATCCTTAGATAAAACAATATCACTAAATGATATGAGTAGATATTATTATATAATATACATATTTAAGCAAAACTGTGCTAAACATACATATGTAAGGTAGGACTGATAAGATCCAGATTTATATAAAATAACAAAACCTTTATGCACAACAACAGACAACGGTGAAAACGTCAACAACACTCGGAATTGTGCAAGTGGAAATACAATGAGAGTAAGATTTGATGCTTTGATACTCCAAATCAAACTTAACTTCAAGTGTATGTTTGTTGATCAGTCTGGAATATTAGAACGAAATAATTCAATCAAACAGATATACAGTCTATACAGTGTTTTTTTAAGAATTTAATTTCTCTATATAAAGTAACTTACAAAGCTATTTCTTTATGAACAACTGTTGTATAATACTTTAATGGAATAAAAACCGTGTTGAATGAGTTGTGTAATTTTGTCACATTTAAGTTTAGCCAAGTAACGGTTCTTCTACCGGTAACAGAAAGTAATACGAACTGTCCAATTTTAACTCATTTATTATGTATGAATATAACAATTACATGAACTCATTGTAACTCAAAAAATCTCATTTTACTTTCATCATTTCTTTTCTTTTGTTGTTAAAAATTATCTGCTGGGATTATTCTTTGCGGATCCGTACCGTCAACTTGCAACCATGCATAATCCATAAGAAAGTAAATAAATAAAAATAATATAAAAAAACTGTCCTGCAAGGACAACAGAATCTGAACGCATCTCAGGCAAGTTTCGATGATGTCAGACATGACAGGTGGGTTTACTTACATAAAAACAAAGTACAAAACACTTAAAACACCTTTTTTTAATAATATAATATGCAAGCCGCCACAAATAAGGTGCCAAAACAGATGTTTGTATCAGTAATGGAGGATCCCTCGGGCAGATTAGGAACATTAGTCTGCAGTTCTCTGTTCTAAAACCTTACGATTATTTGATTGTTTTTTCCCGCCGCGTGTATCCTGGCACCGAGGACCGTGTTGACACAAGAGAAGCTATGGCTCTATGAACTGTATCATTAGTTTGTGTTTAGCTTCAGCGTGCTCGAGTCGGTCGCCCCGGAGGATACAACAGAACTATATTAGTGATACAAACGATTGTCGACAAAACGGCACGCCAGATCATCAACAATTTAAAATTCGTGAAAACATTTCAAGCAGCTCATTACAGCGGTGTTCAACGGCACTACGGTTACGGTTGTGTGGTCGGCGTTTGTTTGATTCGGAAATTCTGTTGTTCCGAGTGTTTCACATGACAGATGTTAGTAATGCTGGTATTATAATGGTTACACACAATTACTTTTTAATTTAAACTATTGTGAAAACAAAATATTTAAGTTAAAACAATTAATATGCTAGATTCAGTTTTGCATTGCATTTTATTATTTATATATTATTTTTCTATGTTTCATTTTTGTTTTGCATTTGTTTGTTGAATATGTTGGATTTTTTACATTTTTAATTGTGATTACATTGGGCAAAATATGATTAGAATGATATTAATTATAAACTATTATTATTATGCAATATTTTCTAGCTACTCTATGTTTTTGTGTGAACATTGTAGTATTATTGTTGTCGAAGAGCTTAAGATCCACCGATCTATGAAACCGGTATTGCACAAGTTCCAAATGACTTGACAGCATACTTAAATAAATGATGAAATGACCTATGGTAAAGATACACTGCAGTGATCTATTTAACCTAACACGTTTTCAAAAGTCCTCCATTAGAAGTAAACTCCACGTTGGAAACCTGAGGTACGTCAGGAATGATTCATACATACATTTTATGCATGTGGCATTACGGTCATTACATTAGTAAATGCATTCCAGACTCCATCCAGTCAGCGATCATCCTCTAAATTCTCATTTTCTGTCAATAAACAAAGCAATCATTTCTGTGTGATTATGCTTGATGGTGCCATATGGCTCCATCACAGTCTATGTAATAAATAATGAGTCACTCAATAGGAGGACGCGTGAGGATATTTACACCCTTGACACAAAAAGGATGATTTAATGAAGGCAGGTTTACTAGATGGAGAAATGCAGAATACAATTATATGTAAATTGAAAAGAGATGATCGCGAATAATTCTTTCTGCATTTCTAATTAAAGTTGAGATTTTACGCGTTTGTTTATTGCATCAATAGAATAGACATCTCTGCAGGCTTGCTTTATTCTAATATGCATCACTTCTGTGCTGTTTGTGATTTTGAGAACCGCTGTCAGTCGCGGATGAAATGAAGTCAAAAAATTGAATCTCAAAAATAGAATTTGTTTGTCATTGTTGAGCATGAACACTGGTCCTTGAACGGTGCCAATGTATCCAGTGCTGTTTGTATACTTTAAAGAGCATTGGCATATGGGCTTTAGGTAAAACGTACTTTCAGCACCTGCCGCAATAAGACTGCATTTGCTTTTGGAGATCTGCCATATCAGCAGCAGGACAAGGACAATTGTTTCTGTTTCAAACCAGAAGGAAACTAAATATGGAGCAGTAGAGCTCATTGTTATGGGGAGTGGGATAACAGAAACAGTTCGCCCGAAAATTCTGTTATGGATGACTTAACCCCAAATCTGTATGCATTTCTTAGACACAAAAAGAGATAGTATGAAGAATGTAAGCAACTGATATTACTGTGGCACCATTGATTACTATGGTGAACACCAAATGCAAACGAAAGACTTTCTTTACTAGTTTCTTTCAAATATCTTTTCTGATCAAAAATAAATCACCCTATGGTAATCAAATATGCCTAAGAACTGTTAGGACACATCAGAACAAAAACATTGGTTTGGAACAACTCGAGAGTTAATAATTCATGACATTTTTATTATTTAAAGAAACCCGAAATTAAATGCTTTCATTGAGACGTGTGACACAAATGGAGAAAATCTGAAGAATTTGTGAGTCGTCCTATTCAAAAACGTACAAATAAGAGGGCTGAGGCCTGAATTGTAACACTTTAATGCTGATTTTGTGTCCTTTCTTTAAATTGAAAGCCTCAGTCTCCATTCATCATAAAACTGCGTGAAAATGTGCAACCAGCTCCGCCACAGATTTAACCCTTTTGTGATCCTTAGAAAAATGTTGGAATGACACAAAGATGGGTATGTTTCATTTTCGAAAGAACCCCATTTAAGCGTCAAAGCAATAAAACTCATCTCCATGATTAACATTTGCGAGTCTATTTATAGACATAGCCGCGGCAGATGTCCCTTCAAACGGAAATCATCTGCTTTCAACTTCAGACGTCACTTTTGGAATTGTGAATTAGTCGATGTCCTCTCTTTTCCTCGCACGCACACTTGACCCCGTTTCTGTTTTTTAAGGAGTTGTATTTCCTCTGAGAGTATGGGGTGCTGCGTAACAGAGGACGAGAAACTTCCAGACACACTACATTACTTTTTCATCAGCACACGACAGCAGGAGACTCCCGAACGTGAGTTTGTGTGTGTCGACAGCGGGGCGTCCCTCATCGCATCAGCGAGCCCTTTCCCACTTGCTACTCACAAAATTGCATATTCCCAGAGACACAATGACTGCATCTCTGATCTCATGAAAGGCCAGGACACAACACGGCGACACATTCCCTGCCCGTAAACTCTGTCGGCCGACATCCAGTTAGGTCAACGCATACACAAGTCATCTGAGTCCACACCTGAGACCAGAACGGTTGCTGCCACCACCAATAAGAATTTCACTTCGATCCAGGTATAAAGGACTGAGCCGAACAAAACTAAAACATCCTTGAGCGTTTTCAGCAGATCGTGGTAAAGTTAAAGGTTGGACGAAACTTTATAGTCGGTAAAAGAGGTTTTAAATAAATCAATCAATAAAATAATATTCATGCGCAAAAATGATGCTAGGGTATACTGGGTGGTTGCTAGGGTATTGCTGTGCTCTTTTTTGTGTGTTTAGGGTTAGTTGCTAGGGGATTTCTTTGTTATTTTGGTGTGTTTATGGTTTGTTGCTAGGGCATTGCTATGTATTTTGATGTGTTTATTGGTGGTTGCTAAGCATTGCTATGTTATTTTTGTGTTTTTATGGTTGGTTGCTAGGGCATTGCAATGTTATTTTGGTGTGTCTTAGGCGGTTGCTTTGGCATGAGGTTTCATGGTTGTGCCAAAATGTTCTGCGTGTATGTGACCTTAGGATATTTCCAGGTGGTTGCCATGGAATTTTAATGTGTTTTTGTATACATTTACACATTTACATTTACATTTAGGCATTTAGCAGACGCTTTTATTCAAAGGGACTCGAGGAGACAATGAAGCGGTAAAAAGCCGATATAACAATAGGTGAACAAGTGCTACAACAATGTTACCAAGTTACATAAAGCGAGATAAAACCTGTAGGGAGAAAAAGGTTAAGGATATTTTTTCTTTTTTTTCTTTCTTTTCTATTAAATATAAAGGCAGTAGGTTAGAAAAGAAGGTAATCCTAGTGGGCAAGGTGAAGCCGGCAAAGATAAGTTTTTAGAGACCGAGTCCAACATGCGTGAAGCAAGAGGCAGATCGTTCCACCATCGAGGAACCGATGCAGAGAACATACGAGAGAGAGATCTCTTATCCTTTTGAGATGGCACAACAAGTCGTTTCTCGTTTGCGGAGCGCAGAGATCTGGAGGGCCTATACCTTAGAATGATTGAGTTAAGGTATCTGGGTGCTGAACCGGTGGTGGTCCTGTAGGCGAGGATAAGAGTATAGTTGCTAAGGTGTTTTGGACAGCTCTTTTTGCATTGCTCTTTGACTTTTTAGCAGTTCTGGGTAGTTCTTATTGCATGATATTTACGGGGATTTCTTTGAGGTTTCCAGTGTGCTTTGAATAATGCTATGGCATTTCTTTTGGTTTGTGGTAAGCTATAGGTGGTTGCTATGACATAGTTATGGATTCTGAGCATTTGTGGTTGGTTGCCAAAGGGATTCAATATGGATGTCATTGTATTGCTATGCAACTGTTGGGTCCCTGTTTGGTTGCTCTGGCATTGCTATGGGGTTGCTAAGGTGTCCTCTTCGACAAGCAACATAATTTAAGCATACTTCATGTCTTAGCAATGTTTCTGAGAAGTCTCTTTTCTTTGTATGAATTATAAAAAAGTTCAAATGGTTTAGCTATTGTAAAAATACAATAAACAAGTTTTTTTGCAAACAAAATACCATTTTTTGTAATATCATGGTAAAACAATGGTTACTCTAGTAATATAATATACAAGATGAATACTCTCCATCTGTTTATACATATTTTAATAATTTTTGTGTAAATTACAGTCAATATACCTATACATCTATATGTATGCCTATTGATTGATCTTCTGTGTATTTTATTGTGTTAAAACAAGTTCCTTATATGTGCAATAATGAATTTAATGATTTTCATCAAAGAACACCAATAAAGTTTTGATGAAACTTTCTCTTGGTGAACCTCTGGATTTTAGCACCTGCTCTCCACCCTGCAGACTATAAGATCCTGGTAACGGAACTGCACCTTCCCAATAATTTTAGCACGGAGATGAACTGACACTGCCGGCAGCCCCAACACGACCACAGACCTGATGGTACTTATTATGCAAAATGGTCAGGAAGGCACGGCTCAATCTGCGTTTAAAATCAGACACGCACATTATTCCTCTGACACTACAAAGCCTCGGGTCCCCAAAGCGATCTGGCTAATTGTCCTTCCTTTCTCCGTCTCTCGACCCAATCAATTCCTGTATTGTTAGGAACACCAGCACGCCGTTTCCATGCTCAACCTGAATATTATTTACCGCATTACTTTGCCTGTTCAACCCAGGTTCGAATCATTTTAATATTATCTTTTCTTGCAGATATATTAGCGAATGGATATCTTGTCAGGTTTAACAATGGCTGCACGACACCGCGATGTGAAGAATCCTGTGTTTGCAGAAGATTGATTTTAAAGGCCTATCAGTGCTATCAGCTCCCAGATTATGTTTCCTTACAACACATGATGCGGCATCCCAATCTCTAATCTCTATCTCAAAGTTTTTTGCCGATCTTATCTCGGTTCTTCCTCCCTTTCTGTGTCATAATGTTAATGATTAAAGCAAATCTCTTGATTTTTTCCGAAGTTGGAGCATCTAAAAATACACTATCCCACATGTGCAATTACAACCAAGCGTGATATCCTTCCTGAGCTCGGTGTTCTTAGCGAAACCTTGGCAGAAACGCTGCAAATTACAGAACAATTACCAATGTCACCTTTAATCTGACAGCGATGAACGCAACTTCAATTGCATATTGTGCATGCGAGAATGCCATTTTGCCCCGGACAGGTACAATAAGTTGACCTTCTCTACAGATGACTTACGGCCTATTGATATCAAACATCGTCTAAGCTTAAGTAGGCTCACATGCTTGATTTTCTTAAAGAAGAAATTCAATATGGCAGTAAATAACCAATATACAAGAATATTAATAATTCAACTGCAATGATCAGTAGGCTTAAAAAACAGGATTTTTTCAAATCCCATTTTATTCTTTAACACAACTAATGTGGACTTCATGTCATAGGTTAAGAGAGGAATGATCTTTCTAAAACACCAAGAAAACTTTCAAAACCAAATGTCTTAAGAGAAACAGAGAATGAAAAAGGATCAGAGTTTTAAGGATTCATGATTTGAAAACACAAGACCGCATACAGGCGTATATGGGAGTATTTGCGTGAGACTATCTGGCAACATCCCTGCCGGTGTTTCCCCATAAGGATCTCATATCCGCCATAAAACATTAAGTTGTTAAATTTCTTTATGCGCCAGGCTCCCCTCACAACGAAAGGTTCCGAGCGTGTCTGATATTGAGTGATTGCCTGCAGTCCTCGGATTGCTTAACCCCTACTGTCACACAGACCTCGGTGGACTTATATTTTTAGGATTGTTTCCCCTTCCAGCCCAACACAACCCCCCTTAGATGTTCATTTATCTGATTCTCTAGCCTCAAGTCTGTTCTGTCTTTCATTTTCTCTTTGCTCGCCACATACTGTATGAAGCAAATGGAGAGATCTCTGTTTCAAGGTTCTCTGAGATGATGCTGCGACGCCTCATCCTCTCTCACATGGAGTCATTCTCACCTGCTCCCAAACACGTCCTTTACAAGTGTGTGGGTGCGATTGGTGGATGACAGTGATGTGCGACCTGCAGCTCTTTCTCTTTCAGAGGATCTTATTTCCCTGTTTATGATCATTATAAGGAAAGACCAAGTGAAGGAATCACCTCTCCCCTTTTTCATCCTGTCTGCTATAACAATACTGTTGGCTTTGGCTTCAGTTTACTACACAAAACCTTTAAAGCTTGCTCATACTGTTCCCCATTTGATTAAGATATCACAACATTTAGATAACATTGTTTTTTCAGTTTTTATAACACAATATATTTTATTTGTAAGGAACATTTTGGGATATTTACAACAATAATAATAATAATAATATAAAGCTTAAATATGGAAAAAATAAGTGAGTGTGTTATTGAATTAAAACAAACACAAAGGGGAACATGAAAGAACAGCAAGAATCATCGAATTGGACGAAAGATCCATCATAAAGGAATGAAATTTATAAAGATAAGTATAACTATAATCTTAGAAAAAACAATTTGTGAAGAAAAATGTGAAGACAAAGTTTTTGAGGACAACAATAGTAATGACAGAAGATATTTTAAGAAATGTGTTATTTATTCCATACTGTCAATAGTCAATAAAAATGTTTTGGTTTTCACACTTTTTTAAATATCTTTCATTGTGTTTTACATGATTAAAACTATATTACATCCGATTAAATTACATGAGGCTAAGAAGATATGAAAGGTTTTATCAACTTAAAAATACTACAAATTAATCTTATTAATTATTCAATATTGAATTATTAAAACTTAAAAAAAACGTCTATTTTTAATTAAAAAATATATATATATTTAAAGTCTGCCATCAATAAGAAACAAAAACAAATATGAAACTATTATCATTGATTATTGCAATAAATTTGACACGATGCATTCTGGGATTGCCACACAAAGAAGCTGGCACCATAAAGCGGCTTTCTTTTTGTAACAAGCCTATTACGATACCTTATAAAGAAAAACACAAATATGACAATTCCATCATCATTTACTCATCTTTTTGTAATTTTTAGGTGAACCATCCCTATAAATGTGTTTTAAGACAACAATGCTTTCTGTATGTAGATGAGTTGAAACTGAAATGATCCCTTTAAAATGCTGGCGTGAGGAATAAAAGCACACTTTTGTGTAACAGACGAAGTCCGTTGTGTTCTCTGATATCTATTCAGTGACTGCAGGTAAAGAGTCAAGCTGTCATTCCTCTTCTTTTCTGCACGAGACAGCGTGTCAGGTGGAAACAACGGTACATCATCTCCTTCCTGTCTTCCTTCTTCCAGCTGCTGAGTTGGAATATTCCCTTTCAGAACCGCGAGTGAGAAAGTTCCTTACATTTGTCAAAGTTCTTGCGTGGGCTTCAACCTTGACACAGAAGGGGGTTGGCTGGTGCAGATGGGCCTTTTATTTTGTTGTTGTTGTTGTTGTTATTGCGCCTGTCTCCCTGTCTCAGCTGAGGCCAGTTAAATTAGCAGAAGAATAAATTACATCAATTGCGAGCGGAGTCGAAACAGCTGGGGCAAGAGAACAATGAAACAGCGACAGACATACAAACAGGGGGTCCATAAAAACAAGCTCCCCGGGCATTTTTTTCATTAAGCCAGGCATGAGGTGTCGACGCTGAGGATGTGTCTCCCTTCAGAAGATTTCTGCGAACCATTCTTTGAAAGCCCCAAATAAACAAAACTCATCATTTCTTAAGAATATGTTGAGTTGGAACAGAATATCTTGACGGACGTTCATCATCCACAAACAACACAGCCCTGGAGCGGAGGTAATGTGAGATCTTACCTGTGCTTGTATCAGACATCCTGAAATCATTCAATATCTGTTTTCAATGTTTCATATATTCCTTTCTCCTTTAATTCAAAAGTCTATCCGTCTGTCCATCTTCTGCTCTACAACTGACAACATGCACTCACGGTCAAAAGATTAAGGTGGTGGAATATTTCTCAAAACGTTCGATCTGAATGTGTGCTTGGTTTAATAAAAAAGGTTTCGGAAATGGAAGATTGAATATTGAAGATAGAACTGGATATAAGAGCGCAGGAAAGACAGCAACTAAATTCTTTAAAAATCATATCAGTGTGAGACCTTCGGAAGCCGTTTGATAAAATGATAAGACAACAATACAATACAATAAAGTGTTATTTTTAACTCAGCGTTGGGTCAAAAAGAATCATAACAAAATAATAAGTAAAACAATAAATCTTTATGTTCAACCCAACAATGGTTTCAAATCGACTAGCAAATGTTGATTTACTGTAAAAGCCATTGGTTGTCTTTCATCCATTTCTTGACAGTTAAAAATAAGCATTACAAATTCATTTTTCTAATAGTTTTTGCTATTGCTCACAATTAAAACCTTATCAAAACTTAAACATTTCTTAACACATTCAAACCCAAACTATCCAAAATGTGCAGGTTTATACTTTAAATCCAATATGCCAACATTTATTAAGCATGTTTATTTTATTTTCTGCTTTACCAGCTCAACAACCAACCAAGAAACAACTTTGCCCGCTCTGTCGCAAACATGTAAAGATATGTGTGTTCGTAGCATGGCTATGGAAATTTTCATTCCCCCTCTGCAAGACTGCACACAAGGGAACGACGGGGAGTCCATCCCATTTTTAAACACAAGTAAGCCTGAGATGCTTCAACTGAACGCTCACATAACTTATTGATTTTTCAAATCCTGATAAAAAACACAATTACGCATTCAATGCATGTTTCATCATTTTTGTGTGTCGTGGCATTTTATTAACCCGGACACTAACAGCATCATCTACCGTAACATGCATTCAATTTCTGCTACTATGTGTTATTTTCCTATAATTTCAGTATTTCCTATGCATATGATTATTGATTTTACGAGAACATCAGGACAGAGTCCATTGAGAATTTACATTTAAATTCATACAGCGGAACTATCAGCGCGTGCTCTGTGTCTCTGGAATAGGAATATTGTGACAATGCACGTGTTAGATCTATGCCTCAGTCTGCAAATGACTGCCCTCGATGAAATGGGACTATCAGGGTACCTAAAATGATGCCCATCAGTTATTTAGCTCCACTAAATAAGGCAGAGGAACATGAGTAGAGAAGGGTGTAGCCATCATGCCATGTTTAATTCCATAGCGAGTCTCCGTGCATGTTTCCTATCATTGCATAATGATGATGATTGCTTATACGCACGCACACGCATGCACACATTAAATCACACACAAAGCAAAAGCAGCCGAAAAGCATGAACAGAGAATTCAGTGGCCTCCGCTGCAAAATACACTGTTTGACAAATTATAGATATATATATTAGGACATTCAATTGCCCAAGATTATGCTTCGGCTCCTTAATAAGAGTTGTAAAAGGAAAACTCATGCATTTAAATATGCTTTTTAGCCTTGACTGGCTTTATTTTTTTATTCGAGGGCCATTGTGGTGCCAGCAAGATTTCTTTGCGTTTCTTCTTTGCCTTTACGTATGAATGCCGTCTTCGTTTTCTTATTTTCCTCAAGTGTACGAGTCACTTTTGGTCCATTAGATTCTAATTAGTTCAAGCCCCACAGGCAGAGAGAGAGAGAGAGAGAGAGAGAGAGAGAGAGAGAGAGAGAGAGAAGAGAGAGAGAGAGAGAGAGAGAGATGAGAGAGAGAGAGAGAGGAGAGAGAGAGAGAGAGGAGAGAGAGAGAGAGAGAGAGAGAGAGAGAGAGAGAGAGAGAAGGGGGGGGGAGAGAGAGAGAGAGAGAGAGAGAGAGAGAGAGAGAGAGCTAGAGAGAGAGAGAGAGAGAGAGAGAAGAGAGAGAGAGAGAGAGAGAGAGATGAGAGAGAGAGAGAGAGAGAGAGAGAGCGAGAGAGAGAGAGAGAGAGAGAGAGAGAGAGAGAGAGAGAGAGAAGAGAGAGAGAGAGAGAGAGAGAGAGGAGAGAGAGACACTATGAAGAGGGAGGGATTGAGAGTCATAGAGATGTTTTTCTAAAAGACATCTTGTGGATGAGTGTCTCTGATCCCTCAGTGACCTACTTGTTGGCTGTCTGGGTCTGCTGCTTCCATCCATCACAGTCAACTCCCAGTTTTATCTTTGGCACCACCGCCTGGAGATCTGATGGCTCAATGAGTTTGATAGTGTAACATCATATTTGAAACATAAAGACATGTATGTTTCTTATTTAGTCAAACAACAACAAAAATCATTGTTCTACTGCAGGTTATTTCAGTTTCTTAAAGCGTAATATATAGATCAATTAAAACTTTGTCTGTATGTTGCTTTCAGAATTTGACCCAACGCTCATCATCCAGAAGAATTTAGGGAGACTTGGCAAAACATCACAAACAAAAGTCCCAAAGGTCGAAAACCTGACAGAAACAACAAAATATTAATAAACTTGATATTAATAATAAGATTTAGTAAAATTGAAGTCAATACATGACTTTTCTCTACATTTTTATAATATACATTGAAAATCCAAATGTTCTGATATGGTCCAGTTTGTATATTATGTTGAGTAATCATAAGTGTCGTGACCTAATTTGATGTTTATTCTCTTGTATACCATACCCTTATCTTAATATTTTACTTAAACTTGTGTGGCCTTTTAAAGCAAATATTGTACAAATATCAGTTTATAACGTTTGATTGCATTGGTATTTAAGCATCAAGAGAGAACTCTGTATTCAATATTATCTTTTTAGAGTTTGATTGTAACGCTCTACATTTACTTTTTTGGAAAAAAAATGATTTTTAAAATACATTTTTACTCTGACTAGTTTTCCATTGAAACATCTTTACTTCATTACAATGTGTGACAGTCTTTGATGACTTCATTCTTCGATGTAAAAATACGTGGCACGGTTAATATCATAACATTAAACAGTGATATATAACTTAATAAAAACCTTCATAAACATTGAAATCCATTTTGAAGTGAAAAAAGAATTGATGAAAAATCCAGCAGTTAATTTTCCCTAAAATATTCGAATATTAGTATCTAGTATTATTAAACAAATATATTTTACACCTAATATCTTTGGTGAACTTTAATGGAAATATTTGAGATAATCTGATTTACTTTTTACTACCCAGAACATTTAAACAATATATATTATTAAATTTCAAGCTTTGAATGAATTCTTTTTTATGTAAGGTGTTAGAATAATTACATTAAAAAGTCTTTCGGTTGTAAGGCGCTATGAAACTTTTTCATAATGAAACGTTTAAGATGTCTCTCTCTTTCCTTGGGCCTTCATGAATGAAGGATTTTTAAGTCGATTCTTTTGAAAGCATTTACTTAAAAGATGGGCCAAACAATCCAAAAGTATACAAATCTTTAGTTTGGTTATCTACTCCTTGTAAAAGGAAACTTCAGACCATACTGAATACAAAGAGTATTAGATAAATATAAATCTATCATCTATTAAACCAACTGCAAATGTGTCATACTGTCTGCCAGCAAAAATAAAGCCTCACCATATCGACAGCTTATGCAACCTGGCACTTAATGTTATATACTATTAGTTAGATGTTGATCATCGAACAAATATGTTTAGTGAACAGTAGTGGTAATGCATTATTCAGGTAAAACACTATAAAATAACTGATGATAACATTACAAACCTTCGAAAGATCACATGCAATATGTCTAAAATTCATTTTCAATATATCATTTCATTTTTCCTCTGGAGTATTTAGATAGCCATGCTGTGATGAATGAAGCAGGAGGTAGAAGTTGAACCCATGCAGTAAAAAAAGCTCCGGGGAAGAAATCCTGTCAGGTACACAGGGCTCCCCTGCCTGCCGTTTCGATTAGGACTCAGATAATCTCATCTATAAATAGGTTTAGCTCTTTCTGTTTTGTGTTTTATGTATCACTTTTTATCGCTGCAATAACCATCATAGCCGTAGTTTATGACAATTGCAGCCCAATGGCACCCACAACCACAGTAAGCTTTGATGGGACGACTGTGGCCCTCCAAACTTTTCGCCAACCAGAGAAAGTGGGCCAGATAGAAAGATCTGGAATGGGAAAATCCTTAAATAGCTGTGTAGTGAACCAACATATTGTTCACTATGTGAATAGCAAGAACATTTTACGGGAGAAAATGCAGAATTGGTTGCACTGCGGATGACCCGTGGGCTATTACGGGTCAGGAAGCAGAAGTGGTGGTCTGAAGCAAAAAGACGGCTGAAAGACAGACCCTCAAATGGAGAAACGCAAAAGCACTCAACGCTACAGGTCCCACAGGATCCAATGTCTCTCCCCTTCAATGTACTCGGAGTCACGGTGTGGATGAAATGTTTTATTCTGTGCATTTGAATAAAGTCCTTGTGTTTGTACGCATTAAAATCAAGTTTTTTAATATTTGTCAATGTATTATATGTAGTTATTTGGCAGATGCTTTTGTCCAAAGTGACTTACAGAAGACTTATAATTGGTAAAACAATACAGCGATTCATAATTGAGAGCAATAATATGAAAAGCGCTTGACATAACATGTCCATAATAAATCATTCACTCCTCCCAATTCTGTTTGGTCTGCTGACATCTCACAACATCTGTGAATACTATTAAAAACATTGTCGAAATACCAAAATATCTTTGTATACTTTGTATTATCAAGGAGACCTATGGTACATCTCTTAATTTTTTGCAAAGAAAATTTCTTCAAATGCACTAATAATTTTTAGAGTTGTCAAAAAGTACAAACTTTGCTAAAAATCGGTACTATTCATCTCCAATCATGGCCCAAATTAGTTGCCGCCAGTTTGTTTTTCGACGTAATCTCTGGCCTTCTGTAGCAATGCTTAAAAATAATTATGTTCCAGAAGAGGCAAGAGACAGGGCCCTCGGAGAGAGTCGTGCGACCCGGTGACAGGATCTACTTTTACAAACTTTCGAATGATCCGTCGTACCTCTCAGTATCTACTTTAAAAACATTTTATTCATAGAGTAAGAATTTAAGTATGTCATGTATCTACAGAAGACAGAAGTGCTTTAATTGTTGTTTGGGTATTCTGCGGGATGCTGTAGACCAGACAAAGTTTGGTAAAAAGTGAACAATGTATTAGGGTTGTCAAAAGTACTGACCTTGATAGCTGTTGGTACTATGAGTTTGCGTGTCTGTACCCTTCAAACAGTAGGTGTCAATAAACTCTCTGTGCCAATTTCTAACTCATGTTAAAACGCCAGATAGCATTTGCATCCCAGGCTGCGAGTACGATACTACATTTAAACTGCAACTTAGCATTAAGAAGAAGTATCTTCTTTGGATATTTGATAGAAAATCTGCAATGAAAGCGCGTATTTTCTTCTTCCAAGAGGTGTTCTCCATAAATTCTCCATTGTTCAAAAAATTACGTACATACTTAAAGATACGGCATATCATTTGACAGTTCATGAAAGTGGATGACATATCAGAAAATGTATTTCTTCTATGACAGGTTTGTTTCTGTGCAACGCTGTAAATCATTATCCTGTGTACAGCTCAAAGAAAAAACTAAAACTGGGCCTTCCGAAAATAATAAAGACAAAGTAACAATATAGTACCGTCATGGGATGGAAGTCTACCGTAAAGCAAAAATAATATTAATACCCAGAGAGTTAGAAAGAAAACAGCTGTGAGTTTCCTGCGGTATGTTACAGAAACAGTCATTCCACTCAAATCATGGCCCAAATTTCTTGGCGCAAGTTTGTTTTTCAGCGTAAACTCTGACCTCCCAAAGCATTGCTTAGAAATTTCAATTATGTTCCCCTGGATGCAGGTGACAGAGCCTTTGGAGAGCGGCGTGAGACCCGGTGACGTGATGAATGGGTAGCCTTTAATGTTATGGAGGATTAAAGATAACTTTTGAACGATCCCTTGCTCAACGTATAGGCAGGTCCTCTTACCTGAGCATAATAAGTTTTCGGCGGCCCACATTTTAATTAGGTTCCGTTAAAACCTGAACCACGTTGGCTTGGGTTAAATGAAACAGGAGCGACGGGTTGGTGGTGTTATTAGACGGGTGTTCAGTTGGGTGTGTGGGGAGGGCATATGCAGGTACCCATTGATTACATAAGGGTGCCACTTAAGATTCTGGAGAGGTCAAAAACATTCATCTTACAGTCAAACTGAAGCTCACTTAACGATGCGCTAGTACGATATAAATTATGCTGATGGTTTTTAGCCCTTGAACGCCAAACCCTTTGTTCTACCAACCCCTTGATGTCTTCATGACTATGGAACCATGTGAAGAAGCACCGCAGACGTGTCAGGGAAATAATCAAGCCTTTACAACATCTAGAAGGTGATGTGGGACCCTCGTAAATCTGCAGTGGTCTTGACAGAATGAAACAGATGGTAATTCATCACGACTAAACACAAGTCTAGATGAAGCACCGGTTTAGGCCGGGATGGGAGACTGCCTAAAGCATCACATATGAATAAAAAAACAAGGGAACATGTATTGTGTTTGATATTTTTTACTCTAGAGAAGAAACTTTACATGCACAACAAGCGTTCGACAATTTCCACTGCAGCCATCCTTCCTGGCAAGCGAAACTGACAGATTCTTTATTCTTCCCTTAACCAATCGCCTTCATATCCTGAACAATGGTATGGCAACCTTTGTGTTTCATTTACCCGTCAGATATATTTACTCGCGTTTCCTTTTTTTAGGCTAGTTAAAGGCTAGTTGAGCAGACTCAATAGCTGGTTTAATGGGCCATGCTGAAACGATGGAATTTACGAGACGAGCGCACACAAATGCCAACAAAGTTGTATCGACTAGTGGGAAAAAGAAAGGTAGCGTGTTGGTGTGTACTACAAAACAGCTGTAAAATTCAGTTGTAAAATTGTATTATGTTCATATTAATAAAAAAAATTGTTTGTATTATAGGATTAATGTAAAAAAAGAAGAATACATTATTAAAGAATTACTATTATATTAATATATAAACATTACACATATACAAATGATATGATACAGTGTGAAACGAACAAAAATTAGAATTTAAAAATATCAAAATCATTTGGATACTTCAGACTATATTCAGCACTGACAAATTTTCATCCTCTCTGATATAAAATGAACAGACACGGCATGGTAACAAAATTTGTAATTAGAACCGTACACATCTAGTGACTCGCTCACTTGCTTACCTTCAGGCTTAAAATATATTTCGATATTAGAATTTACGGACGTTCACGTGAAGCCATGCCGAGCTCTCTAAGCGACGGGTGATCATCTGGATATAAGGGCACTGAAAATCATACCTGAATCACTCTTTCATTACCTTCATATCAAATGCACAGTGTGATTCTTATTAGCTAAATCAAACCCAAACGAAAACAGATGCTGAAATCTCGGTCATCCTGAGACTTATAGTCCACCCACGGCTGACTGAGCAGATCCTATACAGAAAAGCATTAATCCCCACGAAAAAAATATGGTTTTGGTAAGTCTGAATCAGAGCCCGAGCTCGGACAGATTGAACGGTCACGCGGAAGCGGCAGCATCTCATTGGCTGGCGATGACAGATTTCCCCTCAGGGCACGGTCATCCGTCCACACCTTCCAAACACGGCTGCATCTCCTCGCAGAGGCCGTCCGAGCACGCTGGAACATTCCAGCCCCTCACAGCGGCACAACATTAATAAAGTTGTGTTTCGCAGTTTCACGATTCATGTCATTTATCGTGTTTTGTAGTCTCGAAATAAACCATTGCAGATTCTCAAGCGGAGCTGTATTCCCTTTGTGGCAGCCCGGCAAAGTTCACTCGCTCAACTCCCATGGTTGTGCATTCTACAAAGCTGTGCATTGCCCAAGGTGATGGTATTGTTTTGGTACATTATGACGGGTAAGGAGAAACAAATGAAGGTGAAACGCAGGACAGCCGCTGCTGGTTCAAGAAGCAGCTCCCTTTGGATCGTCAGCAGTCTGCTGTACTGCTCTGTGTACGTGTGTGTATGTGTGTGGTGTGTAAACATATGAACACACAAATATACGGCTGAACGGCGTTATCATCTTGAAAATAATCCTGCAACATTAAAATAGATCAGATCAGATCTGACAAGCCTAAAGAGGAACAAATGAAGTTGTGTGTCATGTAAAATTGTGTTCACTTCAAATGAAAGCACGCCATTGTCAGGTCTATGAGATTTCTTCAGGATTGTTTAAGAAACCAATAAAAACCTCCACAATAATCAACATGTCTACGTTTAGTAGATTGGCAAATCCTTGAAAATGTCAACCTTACAATAAAAATAAATTAAGTTTATTATCAAAGGATTTTACTATAGTAAACTCTAAGATATCAACTAAATTAGTTTTAAAAGCATATCGTGTTTTTTCATAGTCAAGTTAGTGCCATTTTTTATCTGGATTTTCACATCCACAAAGCAACATATTCTTGATAATTAGACACATAAAAATATAATAATAATAGTAATCTTATATGCTCTATCAAGTGCTTTCCCTTGTACGTCGGTTGGGTATTATTGCTTCCGGTTTGTGCATTTTAATTAAAAAGATAAAAATAGTCATCTCCTAGATATATGGTTCTTTTCGGTCCATACCAAATTTTTTTTTATTAGAAAACTTGTGCATAGACTGATATTTTTCTGACGTATAAACTCAATTATCAGAGGTGTAGTGGAATACAAACAGAGATTTCAGCATATTGTGAATAAATATAATTATCTAAATGTTTTTATTTCACATCCATAAAGCTGAAATTTCTCAGAACTATGTTCTTTCTCTTTTCTGCATTTCTCTTTTGCTCTGGCTTATGTACGGACATTCCCAAATCTTGAAACAAAATTTCTAATTTCTTACACTTTATATAAAAAAAATCTGCTAAATAAATGAATAAAAAACAAACATGATGTTTAAAACTGGAAGTATGCAATATTTATTATGTGATATTTAAATAAAAGTGACAGTTCAGTCTTTCTTTCTTTCCTATGCATAACACAAGGAAGATATTGTGAAGAATGTTGGTAACATAAAACACTCCTCTCTACTTCTACACCATTTTTACTGTTTTTAAATAAGAGATTACATTATATTAACAAAACTTCCCATCTTACTTATTGTGTAAAAACAGAGCGCTTTTGGAACATTTACACCAATTTTTTTTAAATCCTTGGAGGATGGAAAAGGTGTGTAGAAATGACATGTAACTCACTAGCACAGTGCTTAAAATGAAAGAGGTGTAGTTGAGCAAACTGTCATGTGAAGTATTCTTCCAGAAGCAAGAGGCAGTTAAGACAGGATTGAAGTGAAAGATAAAAGAAAGAAAGGCCGTCTGCAACAGGAGGTGCACACAACAGCCCTATCCACACATCATCACATCACTGCTTCATTACGTCCGCCGGTCTTTACATTACCACTCAAATATATGACCCGCGCTGAACTATAGACGTGATATCTCTGTTAATTTGCTTTACCACCAGCATTTCTATTCATCTCTGTACAAGATCTCATATAGAATGTTAAAAAATGTTTAATATTGAGTATATTAACTTTTAAATAATGCATAGTTTAACAATATATGCTGACTATAAGAATTATATAAAATAGGTCCTTTTTTTAGTATAAACGCGGCTTTTGCACCTGTTGTTGATCTTGTTTTAACCACACACCTTTAAAAGACCTAGTCCGTCATGATTTTTAATATGTGCGTGTTTTGTACGGGTATCTGATCTAATGGCACTGTTGTCTAGGCTTTTAAAGCAAAAGAAGATTTTAGGGTTACTTAAAAATTTAGATCAGCGAGGATATGTACATTTCTTTGTAAACACACAATGAAAAATGTCAGAATAAGGTCATTCACAGGTAGGCATCTGAACTACAGGAACACGCATAGGTCATTGGAAAAGATGTTCTAGATTATTGAGAATAGGCACGTGAACGGTGTCCTCAGCAAAAGGTGGAAATTAAACCTGACGAGCTTTCTAATGACATCCCGTCTCCATCAATGACACTGCTTAGATAGAAAGATGCATGAGCAGATTAGACAGAAAGGCATGATGTTTTTTCAGGCCAATGTCCTCCACTTCTTTTGTCATGGCTTATACTGCAAACTGCACCATAACTTCACTTGGGATGTAGTTATATAAGAACAAATTTAAAAAGATAGTTCAGTATTTACTCTCCCTCTTCTCATTGCAAACCTGTATGGCTTCCTTTCTTCTGCACAACACAAAAGAAGATATTTTGAAGAGATGATTACCGAGGGACAGTGACAGCCAGGTCCTCAGTTTGAATGAAAAAACAAGTAAATGGGTCCTTAAACCAAATTGTGTTCCGCAGAATGATTATTATACAGTTTTTATATCACAAGAGGGCAAGTCAATTATGACACAACTTTCATTTTTCGTGTAAAATATCCCTAGTACTAAATGTGAATATGTACAGACATGCTTTTGATTTCATGCACTGGAAAGACACAGAGAGATAGTTTGTTCTCTGTTCTGCTTAACAGCTGTTAAAAATGTGGCATCTTGGTGTAAAAGTGAAGTGTGTGATTTTTTCCGTGTTAAAATACTTTCTCCTATCACAGTTTAATGTACCGTGACCACTATGAGCCAGCCATTTATTGGTTGACTTCCCTTAGGAGCGTAAACACGGTGGTGCTTAAAAACTTTGTTTTTGAGCGGACCGCCTTATTACCTTTTGGTTTAACCGACATAATTTGAGACAGGACTAACTGTTAGGCCGAACAATGGCAGACAAGGGTAGAAATGCTTTATTTCATCTACGCAGAAAGACGTTGGATGTTAAAGTTGTTGTCACATAAACTGGTTTGTCATTCATTTCAGAGATCTTTCTCAGAGACAAACATTACATAATAATGTAAAACTGGGACATTAAGTAGACCAAGGCATGCAGTAAAACTTTCTTTGCTTGTTTTTTTATTGTGCACATTGTATGTTTATGACGGGTTTGTTCCTTTTAAGTTTGGTGCTCCGTTATTTGTAATATGATTTGGCTTAAATGTCTTCCTTTTTCATATCTTCAGATAAGTGCTGATAGTCAGATGTTTGGATTCATGTACTTCGGGCTATCACAGTGTTTTGGGTCGACTCTATAAAGGCTTAACGCATTCCTTTATTTCATTAAGCTTTGATTGCTTCTGTGAAGATACTCCCCATCTTTCACATGATCTCCAGCTCTTCTCTTTTATTGTTCCACACTTTCTCATTTTGCTCTATTGTGTTCAACAGACCCTACAGAAGTGGCTTGACGGCGTGAACGTTCATATAGTAAAACACAAATCCTAGCTTACAAATCTGAATCGGCTATCCCCGATGGAGACATGTAACTTAATAAAGACATTTAAGTGCAAGGTTAGAATGACATCTGAGAATAAGAGAAAAGATACCTGTTTATAAGAGCCTCTTTAAATAATGCATAATGCATTCTGAGAATGAGATGTCATATTATATGAAGCAAAAACAAAAGTCATCAAAGATGCTTGAAGATGCTGATTTTAGAATATATACTTGCATTTTTCCTTTCTAACAATTGCGTTGACCGCGTCCTACATACACAGCACACTACTCGCATGTTTAATGAATGCATTAATGTTTATCATATACATAATGTTGTGTATACAGAACACAGTAAAGGAAAAAAAAGTTGATAGACACGCTTTTAATTTCAACATTCATTTGTATTCATAACCCATTAAAATGACTGCATGTTCAGCAGTAACATAGAGTTAAATTAATCTGGCAACGTTACAACATAAATTTGTGCGGCAAACTGCTCAATCAAGATGCCACATTAGCCGTACATGGAGTATCATTTCAAGTCCTCACTCTCCTCCTGCTGTCATCCAAAGCTTACGTCTAGCTGGCTCACTAGCGTCAAAGACAACAAGAAAAAAGTGATCAAACACACTCCATACAAAAGTGTATTTATCTTTCCCGATGGGCCATTAGAAAGGCAAGGTATTCATTTGTAAATTAAATTTGCCAACCAAATTAAAGAGGGGAGGACATAATGGATGGATTCTAACGGTGGAGTCTCAGAGTCGGGCGTAAATAAATACACAGAGGAGACGGAGTGAAAGAAAGCTTCTGGGGTGAAAAGAGAAGACCTTGCATGGCACGATATGTACAACTGTACCACCTACCACCGCTGGAACAATTAAAATGCAGACTTTATCCTTTGAGTTATATTTTGGTCAAATGTATGACAATGGTTAACTTATTTATTTGTGCGACTTTGATACATTATAGTATTATATAAATTATATATACATTATAGCATTATATAAAGATAAGATGTTATGGTTTACATCTGTTCCAGGCCAAGTCTTTTTCTATATGAAAATCTATCATAAAGTGTTTTACATTTGAAACCACAATAATTTAAACAAGTAGTGATATAAACATACAAAATATTTCAATATTTATGGTGTTCAAAGGATTAATCATCTAAATAAGTTTTATTCAAGCTTGTGTTCTTGGTTGCAAAGGCTACAAAGATACTTTGTTGACACAAAGTGTGCTTGAAATATGAAAATGAAAATGTTTAGAAAATAATGAAATGAAATATAATAAAATGAAAAATAAAGCTTAATATGACAGAATATTCATCCCTTACAATCAAGATGCCACTCTACAAAAAATGTGAACTGTTTTAGATAAAAATGTTGGTCAAGGAAGGGTGTAGGAGTCATTTATGAATTAAATGTAGACTTATTGTCACACTTATCATTTTTAGTGCACAATTCTATTAAATATTTAATTTTTGTGTGCTGGAATACCCAGCACTAAAAGTGGCTTTAGTTTAAGAAACAACTTTACAGTTAATAATATCCAAGCTAGAACAACCAAAAATCAGCATTTGAATATCGAACACTACAGAGATCGAAACGACATTCATACACTGAGCACTAGGACAATGTCCTTGTTTCTCATATCACATAATGAGTATTTTAACACCACACCGACGGACTTACAAACCCTGACGTACCTCGTCCTACAGCGGAGCACATAAAAACATTCATTTGTCACGGATGAGAAGCGTGTCAATATCCGATCACCTTGCTCTATACGTAGGTCGTAACTTTTCCAGAATAACGTGTTTCTATTATTGCACTTGAACGTTCAGGTGTAACATTGGCGCTTTTATCTCAAAGTTGTACCTGGGCAAGGAGGGGGATGTTATTCCATGAACGGGTCGGGCATTAATCTCTGTCACATGGTCCTCTCTGATATATACCCCTTCCAAATGAGCCGAGTGTGAACCCGGCCTCCTTTTCTCCTGTCTGATAGCGGCACGCTTCAGGCCCCTGCATCATCGCTGACACTGACGCCTTGCCCTCCGAACAAACGTGGAGGGTAAACAAGGAGGAAGAATTAAATTTCCTCAACCAGGAACATGAACAACAAGATAACGTTGGGTGCTCAGTGAGGCTTTTTCCCCCCTGCCTCATTCATTGTGGTTCCTGTTTGACTTAAAGTCTATTACGACCAGAGCAACGTCTGCGTGACAACTTTGATCAAAAGCAATTAATCACCGACTAAGAGAAATGGCTCTAGGCTTCGAGTGCGCCCGGAGAAAGTGGTCTTCCGTATAAACTATGTATGAGGACATTTAAAAAGCAAATAGGGAGGGATATATCATATCGTGTTGCCGATTAAACAACAGAGAGCTCGGATCGGATCCAAACACGCCGGATACTCAGCGTTCAACATCGGCACTTTCGACTTCATTAAGAGACCACCAGGAAAGACTGGCATCGACACGTACATGCCAAATTGTTTAATTATAGATGATTTATCACTAAACTGTCATTTGCCAAGCGGTAAACCCTCTTCCCGCCGCGCTCCGAGATTGGCAGGACGCCTTTAAAAGCTCATTTACATTAAAATGAGGATCGAGGCCTATTCTTCGCATACATTCTGAGCTCAGCACGCGGCCGGTCCGGGTGATCGTACCCGATCAGTACGGCCTCTCTGAACAGGAACTTCTTTATAATAAGCCTGTTAATAGATGTTTGATCTCAACGAGATTTCCCGTAAAGATTAAAGCGGGATGCAGCCCTAAGCACATACATTAAACTCCTGCCTCTTCACCGCAACTGCGAGGAGAAAAAATCGACCGAGTTTAATAGCTTTGCTTATTATACTGTAGGCATCCGAACTCACTGTGTTTAGGATGCACCCTAGTGACACGCAACCTATCGAACGTTTTTTACAGCAATGTGATAAAGGAGGTCTATACTTAGAAAGGGATTAGAAATAAATATAACCCTTAATGTTTCTCAAAGTAACATATGAACCACATTTAACAATGCCAGAGGAAATTCGTGTTGGGTTCTTGGCCATTCAAAAGTCATTAACAGAATGTGGACTGTTAAAGTAATGTTCTATAGTTGCTTACTTGCGGTTGATATGGCATTTCTTGGTGGCCTCTAGAATGTTTAGAGTGGTTGCATACTGAAAAGTAAACCGTGATATTTTGGATAGCATCTTTGAGAAGAGTTCTAATGGGATCATTTTTACCAATTTAGTTCAGGTATTCATTTCATGCTATTATTCATTTCCAGGTGTTTGCTGCTGAATTTTTACCGGTGCACCACCAAGTAAAAATGTTGATTGGAAGCCATGAAATGCCATGCAATAGGTGAAAATGTAAAGAAAAACCAAGTAGCATGACTAGAGGATCACAGTTCCATGGGCCAAAAAGCGGAGCTCTGATGGGAATGGGAAAACAATAATGAGAGAATTAAATATAGCCAGCAGATGAAAAATAATAACATATTGATCTCACAAGCAGCACTTTAAAGGTGCATAATACCCTGATTCCTGGTATTGATCAAGCATGTGCGTGTTGTGAGAGTATCGCTGGGACCCCCAGTGAGAGGGAGATTGCTTCGGATTTTGACCATGTTATTTATATCGCCTTATTTTGGCCCCCGGGAGCCCAATCATCTGAACGTGGCACGGGCTGTATTCTACTCGCGTGGGTTAAAATGGCATGATTGCATTAGTGCTTAAAAGGGCAAGAGATATCAACATGAAATTCAGCGATCAAAGTCATTTCAACTTCAAGAAAAGGGCTTATCAAAACAACATTCTGATGAAATGTTGCCCAAATTTTCCATGTGAACTTCAGATGACTGCACCCCGGTTGCCAATAAAAGAGTCCAGTGATAAATAATTCACTGATGAAATATAAAGTAACGTAGCTTATTGTGTTAAAAAAAAAAGTCTAGTTATAAAATAAAGAAAACATCCAGCTATTCGAACATACTACTTTTGGATCAAAATCAAACCTTATCCTAACGTGACACACACAAAGCCAATATTTCAGCTCGGTTAAATCACAAGTGTGTTTCTCTGCTGTTTACCGAGCATTTGTTGGTTAATGATGCGAAAAGGTGACTATCAATAACAACGACTCAAAGAAACAAATCAAAGACACATGAAATATGGTTTGTGTTTTTTTGTAAAGGCATTACAACTTTTAAAATGAGACACATTTCATGTCTTTATGTCTAGGAAAACATCTTTTGTGTTTAATCCAAACCTTGTGGTGTGCAATAACTCATAAATGCATATAAAAAACAAAACGAAAAAACATATTCCAAAGATACGCGACTTTGTGACATGACATGAATATAAATACAGTATCGGCCAATAATCGATATAAGCTGAAAAAAGTATTTTTTTACACTTCTGGATGTTAGTCATTCTAAAATGTTCACCAGATTTATGTTCAGTATTAAGAATTGTTATATGAATTAAAATCATTCACACATTTTTTTTTCAAATTTGGTTAAAGGGAAAGTTCCCCCAAAAACAAACTTCTTTCTTCTGATGAACACAGACAAAGATGACTTGTTTCCAATCAGTATTTGAACCCTTTTAAATATCATAAAGCAAAAATTAGATACCAAATTCTGTTTGGTCACAAGCGTTAATCTCTTTCTGTGTTCAACCGAACAATATCAAGAATGGAGATTAAAGACAAACAGAGCGAGTCCTTCATGACAGAATTTTCCTTATTGGGTGAACTCTACCTTTAATGACTCAATAGTCAATATAACAACCAAACCATTGGTTACACTATTGGTCTCTGCCGATACCACTCTGATAAATCGTCTACCAATGCATCTACAAATAAAACCCTTTCTCATTTTAAAAGTCCATTGAACTCCATAACTTCGCACACAGTGCAAAAACCATCCAACCAAACACACATCTAACCCGTAATGCTCTGATGTATCTTGTATGGTAGTTTCTCTCTTGCAGAGCATCTGAAAGAAAAGGGCAATTAGAGACTCTGATGCAGGGTGTCGGTACAACTATAGCAGCGTGTGAAACTGTCACTGTGCATATCAAGCCAATGTGTTAACAACAGCCTCTTCTTTAAACCAGAGACTGTTGGGGCCTTGATGGAAAATGACATACGAGACATCAGCAAGGCGGCCAGCTGAAGACCGGATTAGATGGGCATTGGGTGGAAAACAGGTGGGCTTTTATTGGCGACGTGATAATGTCAGTCTCTGACATCGTCTCACTCTGCAAACACAGACTAACCAAGCTTTGAGATTCAAAGAATGGGTTTACTTGGTTAAAGCACGTTGTGTACAAAACATAGAACCGGGGTGCAAGGTTGCAAAAGCCAAAAATGCCAGCTGCTTGACGGGTAAAACCACCCTAATGGAGAGAATAGTAAGTGAAAAAATGGATCCGGTGTGGCCACTCGAAGACGCATAAGCACAATAAATTAACTCCAACAGACTTTGAAACTGTGGCTGGTCATGGTCTGGAAATGAAGTACAGTGTTCATCTGTCGACACAGGAGGGTGAAATGAATGACAGATGCTTTGAGATTACAAAGAATTATAATTAGACTGAAAAGATATGAAAATCTAAATGAGAAGCGCGGAGCCTTTATGATTCTTCGCAGAATTGACATACGGCACTATTTGTAAATAACCGAGGCACAGCACCAGAAACATATTGGATTCTATTATTATGAAATATGTGGGATTCCACAAAAACAAATGACTTAGAAGCAGCCAAATTTAGACTATATGAACAATATGCCCTGCTAGAGGATCTGAAAATACAATTCGAAAAAAGTTAAACAGATGTGTGCTATTGTTGGACCGTCCTAAAAATGATTATAAAAAAAGATGAATTGCAATGCATTGGATATTAAAATACGTACCGTCGTTTTTGATGTTCAATCTCATATTTCTTATTGGAAATAAAAAGAGAAACAAATGGGACGATTGCTCAAATCCATGAAGATAAGATTTGATGAGAAATGTTTTGAGAACATACATATCTTATTCTTCTAAACTCTGATGGCGAATGTTTAGATGAAAATATAAAAAAAATTGAGTTTTCAAATGATAAATCGCATCCAGAATAAAAGTTTGTGTTTATATGATATGCATTTGTGTTTTGTGCATGTCTTTGTTGTCATAAACACATACACATACACGTTAAATTTGAGAAAATATCAAATGTCAAAATGAATAAAATATTTATTAAACCAAAATGAATATGCACAGACATATCATTTAAACGCAAACTGTTATTCTGAGTGAGATTAAATGCAAGTTATCATTATATTGTAAACCAAAGTTTTTACATAAAATATTTAACAAGAACATTTATACACACAATCTATATATCCTACAGATGCAATCCACCACAGATCACCAGCAAACATTTGCTTCAGTGTTTTAGTTTCTGGAAGTAATACCTTTACCGTCTGACGGCTGCCAATGTACTCGCTTGTGCATTCACAGAGAATAGAAACTATATTTTTAGGCCGAGCAAAGAGAAGATTGAAAATTGATTCAAGGAGAGATGGAAACAGAGGAGAATGTGTACTAAGCCGGACTGACAGACTCCATTGTAAGAAGAGCCGGTACCAGAGATCGCGGGAGAGGAGCGACTGCACCTCTTATCCTTCTAAAGTACAGTCACGGATAGAGTTTCCATAGAGGACATACTTGAGATGCAAATTTCTGCCGGAACATTTAGCAGAAGCCACGGTGACATTGCAAAGAGATCTCTCCGTCTCCTGTTGGGGTGTGCATTGTAGCAGAAGTTGATACATAAACTTGACAGGGCACGTTCAGATGGAATGAAATTAGATTTGGCTTCTTTTTGTGAAAATCAAAAGCGCTGTGCTGCTTTTGACAAAGGCGACCGGACCCAAACCAACGTCCTTTGCATTTTGTCAGGAGAAACTGTTTAAAACAGGTAGAGATGAGAGGTGGGGTGAATTTCTCGCCGCGGTAAAAAAGTTAAAAGCACAGCTGTCAGATCACAGGGAACAGACTAGAACATAGGGAACATCTCACTTCGAGACGTGTAAGAAAAACAAGAAACAGCTAGCTGATATGGCCTACACTGATCTTGCAAAAAACTGGAAACAGGTTGCTAGACTGAACCTTGGATTAACAAAGAGCTTCAAATGTATTTCATATACGTCTCAGCTGAATAGCAAACGTATGTGTATTTCCTCCATCATGTAGTTTCTCTATGGCAGACAACTGATCATTTAAATACATTCACATTTAATTAAACACTTTACAAATCCAAAAGTTAACCACTGAAGTTCTAGAGTCATGTTGACCTTGATACGATTTATTTTGATTTGATTTGAATGTTTTAGGTTGTTACTCCTGTTTTTACACCACAGGCAATAACTTTATTGTTGGTGTAAAGTGATAATTGCGGGTTTAAAAATACTTATTTAAAATGTACTAATTTTCATATCATAAATGTTTTAATTAGTTAATTTTTTTTATTTGATCCTTTCATTTTCTTATTCACTTTAATTATTTCTATACATGTGTGATGTAGTTTTATTTCAATTCAAGTGGATAAGGTTGTATTTTTATGGTCAATAACGAATTTTAACAATAAAATAATTAATAGACTTTATAAAAGTATATATTATATACTATTACAATGTAATATAAAGGCATGATCAATATTTTTAATGAACTGATTCATAAATAATTATTTTAACTGCGTTACTAATTAATTCAAACTAGACCATTTATAAACAGTTTTAGACCTATATTTCATTTTATTTTAATGAACAAAATGTCTTAACATTTTTAGTAAACTAAAATTAGAATGAATAAAAAAAGTTCACCAAAAAATGTCGATGTTTTATCATCATTTACTCGCCTCCTATCATTTCAAATTTTCATTTTTCTTTTCAGAATTCAAATCGACACATATTCATTCATTACATTATTGTCTCTTAGTATGAACAGTACCATTGTTATGATTATTTTTTAGCTACCTTCTTCAATGTGAATAGGCCTAAGTTCAGATTTCAATGTGTGTTTAAGATGCCATACCAAAGACTGAATGTCTATAGTTTATTGCATAAAAGCACTTTGACAAAAAGATGGTTTGAGAGACAGAATGTATTCTACCCAGGGAGCCTGACGTCCATTATGTTGAGGTGGTTTTAGAAGCAGCATGGGGTATGTAGACACTACACCCCGGTGTCAAAACGCACACGTTTAGAATTCTAAAAAGCTATTTATCACAGTAGGAGGATGAAGAAATTCACTCTATAACATCAACAGAAGGACCAGCGCTGCTAAATGCATAAGTACTGATAAATGACTGCTTAAATGTTACTTTTACTACACAACCTCCCGTCCTTCGCAAAGGAATACGTCGAGTCACGTGCCGACCCATATATACAGTACCAGCAGGAAACCGCCAGACATGGATGTAACCATATCAACAACCTTGGGCTTATGCACATTTGCAAATGTCACTTTGTATATTTTTGTATACCCAGAGCCGTTGCATTAATAAGCGTTTTAGCCGAAGCTGACTTTCACGCGGTATGGCGAACCAATGCGGTTCACCCAATTTCCCAGGGACTGGGGCGGCAATGGGGCAAAAAGATGCTCAGACCGCAATTAGTTTTCACACCACCGTTATATAACGGCCGGCAACAGCCCAGTCATTTAAATGGTACAACCCGAGTGCTATGCCGAAAGAGAGCCTGGTGAAGCAATGCAATGGGCCCCTGTTGTACCGCCAGCAAAAGGTTAACACAGCGGGGGGAATTAATGCCTTAATGACACTGTAATGAATGTGGATATATGGGCGAAATGTGTAGGTGAAGAGAGAAGATGCCCACCCATGCATTAATTATCACCAGTATGGCCGGGTGTATGGTACGGTAATGACAGATATGAGATTGTGGGGCATTACCTCTGGGGATGTCCCATGATAGTAAGGTGGTCCTCTCCGTAGGAAGTGGTGGGGTTGGTCTCTGTGCATGTGGAGACGGTGCTAAAGTGTAAAAGGAAACACCTTTGAGGTTCAAAAGAGCGTTTCTTTCTGTACAGTGAATAACATTATAATGTGGATTCTCTTGAGTAATTATACTATGTTGTGTATTATGTTATGTAACTTATGCATGTATCTATTCATTGTTATTAATAATAAATTATAATCCGTTTAATCATGAGTTATTAATAAGTATTATTTCATTTTAATATTATTGTATTGTTTTATATGATAATGTGACACAAACACACACACACACACACACACACACACACACACACACACACACACACACACACACACACACACACACACACACACACACACACACACACACACACACACACACACACACACATTTATATGACACAGCTTCTATAAAATAGAAGGGATATTTCATATATTTGCTTGCAATTAAACAGTTCTTAAACCCCATTGAATACCACGTTAAGAAAAATGCCAGTGGTAGTCAAATGACGCAGAACCCTTTGCAGTCCCACATTCTCCAAAATATCTCTTTTGATTTCTATAAAATATTATAATCATTTTTCCTACTAATGGGGTCCAAGAACTTGGTTATAATCGTTGTACCATCTTTATCTATGTTTGGAACTTCTTAAAGTTGAGGAAATGATGACAAAAATAATTTTCGTTTGAACTTGTATACACCATCCCAAATTTGTTTTACATCAATACTTGTATTTGTTATTTGGTATAAAACAATCATTTTACCTAAGCATGTTGCTGAAAAAATCTGAACATATGATATTAAAATGGTTGTATATTGTACAAGTCAAAGGATCCAATAAAAATATTGGCATGCCGCAGAATCACCTTGGTACTTCTTAATAGCAATCATAAATCATGTACAGGCCCTGTATACGAAATGTTCTCAATCTAAATTCTAACAAAGCAATTCTTCGAGCACAAATACTAATCTACACAATTTTTCCACAACGAATATCCAAGAGCTTAGGAGAGGGAATGCATTTTTCATTCTCTTGAACGGAACGCATCTCATTGCACTAATATCAAAAGCGCCTGAACGCATCATTAACGCACATTAAAGCTCAGGTGTAAATGCTTTGGTAAACCTCATCCAGAGACATCCATTCATCATCAACCCACAGCCAAGAGATTAGCAAGGTCGAGGTCCCAAGAATTTTAAAAAGGTCTTCATATTTATTCGTCTCAGCTCTCGTGCCTGGATGATCTGGATGGATTTTTTAACATGACTTTCATTTGCAAGCATCGCGAGTTTACGGAAAAGAGGACGGGCTTTTAAACGAGCAAACATGTGCAACCGCATCCAGATTGACCAGCTGGGTACAAAACCCGAGCTTCAAATACGAGGTCGGGTTTACACCGACTGTTTATTTGTCCGGTTGATAAATTTACTTTACAAAGCAAAACTGTGTGTTTAATAATACCTCTTAACTTCCACAAGAGGAACGGTCTCTTGTGACTACATGTGGCAGAAAACAAATGATCCTGAAAAGTAAGAGACTAAAACAATATTGCAATGCCGTGAGCACAATGTCATCTTCAGTGCTATTGTTCCTTCACACTGCGATGATAAAATGTGACATGCATCGCTATTTAAGCAAACTATGTACTGTGAAACCTGCATGCTGGTTAAAAAAATAAAATGTTACCCCGTTAGATGCCCCATTGTTTTGTGATGTGAAATTCAACATGTTTGGGTATAAACGTTGACAGAATGGCAATCTGGGGTGGACCGTTCTTCTTTATGTATTTCTCAAAGAAAACATGGCAACCCTGAAGGAAGTCTGCTTAGAAACAGCAGAGTGGATGCCACCTGTCTTCTCACGGCTCCGAGGTTTTACAGCTTTGTGGCCATATGCTGCTATAAAAACAGCTCAAGCTACATGCAAGTAAAGCTTCCGGCCCTTTCTTCCCGCGCGAATCTCTGGACAGTCGTCTGTCGGCGTTTTGAAATCTGAAAGCAGTAGGTCAGGAGGGTAAGGGTTGAAAACACAGACATAATGGAGGCAAATAAAATGTATCATGACCTAATGCGTGTGTAATGGGTGGTCCGTGTTCTTAGGTTTCCCTTGAGGGGACAGATCCAGCGCCACACTTATTTTTACATAGTATTGTCGACGAAATAGTTTTAAATGATCAAATAAACTTAAAAAACTATTTTATAATACAATTAGGTATTAGTATAAAAAAATTATTTTAGTAGTAAAATTAGTAGGTATTGGTATTAAAATTTGCAATCTGTAACTTATGCCTCTATGTCACTTGCAAAGTTATATCCTTCAGTCAAATGATGTCAAAACGATATTTAAAATACCTTCATTTAGAAATGTTTTTAATCAAAACTAACATAAGTTTAATAAATATTAATAATTAAAAATAAAAACAACCAAACTGGTTAAAATAACTAAAATAATTGTATACATCATGAAACAAGTTATATATAATACTAATTATGTAACTTATATAAAACTTGTTTGATGAAATATTATTATGGATATGATATTTGTTGAAGATACACAAAAATGAATTGCAAACTACAAAATAATTTCTAATTCAAAATGTAAACAACCTGCAATAAATGAAAAAAATAACTACATTAAATTAATAGTACCTTTTAATATAATTGCTGCATTGAGTTTTATTCACCGCTCTGTTTTTATTTCAACAATATAGTAACCTTTACATTCAACCCCAGAGACGTATTCTTCAACTACTTCAAAACCTTGCATTAATACCATTTCTGTTCCTTTAAATCAGATCTACATCCCTCATGGTAAAAATATCTGGTTATAATCTTTCCTGAGTCCAGAAGACCCACATCCCACACCTTCACAATACAATAGTGTAACAATCAGCGACTTCAAGATGTACAGTGGGGGGATTCAGTCCCTCTTTAAACGCAATTAGTCTTCATATTGTGTTGTGTCCATCCAGTTTGCCCCCACGCCGCTCTGGGGAATGCACACACGGACATGGTTAATAGGCTCTGTTAATGAGCCGGTCCTTTATTATCAATCTTGTGAGCGGACCTCCGGTTTATGAGAAGAGCACGCTGTGGAACGCTCTGGGAGAAAACTTGCTATAATTGTTATGCGTGTGTACGGAATGAGCGTCCGCAGAGGAACATTGCTGCCCCAAGTGTGAGAACAAGTGTCCTTGTGATACGGCGAGAGCTGCTAATTTAAACACAACATCAGAATCTCCAGACTCGATCCCAGGCCTTTCTAGAGGGGGAGCGCCCTTTTTGTCCTCAACCACCTGGTCAAAACACTAACAGCTGACTTGCTTGTGACCTCGGCAATGGCTATAAATCATATCACACCTCTAGCAGATACGTCCACCCGACCCTTTTGTACAATCTGTGTACGCTTGGATCCGTCTTAAAGGGATAGTTCACCCCAAAATAATGTATTTACATTATTTACTTATACTTGTGTCATTCTAAACTAAAACGACGCTCTCCTACGCAAGAGAAAAGATGATATTTTGAAGAATGGACACAAAGTTATTGTGACATTTTTGACAATATCATCAGGGCTTTAATTGACGTTAATGGTAATCATCATCATAAGCGTGTTATTTCTATAGGTTCATTGTGGCATTATTTACCTAAAAATCACCAATGTGCTACAACTCACATTTTCAAAATAACCAGAAGCAGAACCATGTTCGTAGATATGATATAGAAGTCAGCGTAACAATTATTTCTGGACAAAGCTCAAATATAACCCTAAGCGAAGCAACACCTCAATGAACATGCCGCCTCGCTCCAATAAAACCATCCAAATAGGATAGGGATGAAAATGATGTTCCACTTGAAAAGCTTTTCTCTGCATTGAAAGACAGCCTCCTACACAACACATCATCTCTTCGTGCTTATAACATGAAAACAAGAACAACAGTAGGTGCCTATTTAGATAATTATGAGAAACAACTGTGATTGTCAGATTCTCCACCGACTGCCGTTAAAATAACCCCATAAACATATAGACAGATATACAAACAGAACGATCGACGGACAGAAACACTGAGACATTTAGGGTTGTGCAATGTTGAAATTTTGTCTTCCAACAATTATTTAAACAAATAAAGAGATACAATTATTGTGCCATATTCAGTTTTTCATTTCTTTTATGCTATTTATATTATTATATTATTATAATATTTATTAATGATCTTTCTATATATATTTTATTATTTCAACAATTTCCAAGGGAATTTATTAGATAAACTTCAACAACATATTTAGAATGAACCCAACAACTGTACTTGTGAGTTTTGTAACCCAGTTATTGTGAATATTGGTATACTGGGACGCCCCTAAAAGAAAGACTTAAATTATGAGAAACAGAGAACATCTAGTTGGATATTTGAATTTATGTAACATGTTATAAATATACAATATATCCAAACATGCAAGTCTCCCATTTAGCCATGATAAAAAAACAACTGATTCAAAAACTCTAAGAGATCATTTTTATCCAGTATAAGAAAAAGTCAGCCTCCACTACATTACACAACTGAACCGCTGAACTAAAGTTATGTTACCTCCAAATGTCTGCAAGTTTCATAAACATAACACACTGTGTATGCCGTAACATCATCTGATAAAAGCCAAACCACTAATATTCTCCAAAAGAGCCTCTGGTTTTAGACGCTGCAAGCAATGACCTTTCAAGGATTTGCTAAGGACATCGTGCACTCGGCTTTGTTAAATTTCCTCTCGGTTTAATTAAAAAGTGCAGAAAGGCCTGTTGCTGGAGACATGGGCTCCTGCAGACTGACATGAACCTTCACTATCCTTGTTCCCTTCCTGCAGACCCCGATGTAGCGTCTTTGTCTCCAGCGCAGGAAACTCTCGGGACCAGCATGTGATCCAACGAGGGGTGTCTCTCATTACCTCTTATCTCACTGCATCAACCGGGAGCCCGCTGCGAATTCCTTGTTGTGTAAAACTTGTTACCTGTCAAAACCAGAGCCAAGATGGCGTCCGCCTGTCCGGACAGCCGGGCGGACGTTTTCCTGAGCTCTTATCGAGAGTGGCAGCATCTGAGATGCGGTATAAAGAAGGAGAGAGAGAATCGCCGGGGTGCATTTGTGCTGCCGCCGCAGGGGGATTTTCGGCGTCCGGAGCAATTACAGCGTATGTGACGCGCTCAAAGCTCCTGTGGGATTGACTAAAGCAACAAATTGACTTGAAAAAAAAATGGTGAAAAATTCATGCAATTTCATCTTGGGGCAGCTTTGACACCCGACGTACACGCTGGTACCCTAATAAACCCTGTCCATCCCGGGTGCCGTGAAGTGGGAGCGGGGCAAATCTTCGACGGGCGAGAACATAGGTCTAACTAATGACTATATGGCGTGCTTTTGAAACTAACATGACAAACGTAACCGTCGGTTTGCCGAGCGCTGTGAATGTCTTTCAAAGCCCTCAAGGAGCGAACGGAAGGAGACAGATGTTACATTAACGCTACCCTGACGCGCACACAAAAAACCTCGGCGAGTAAATGATAAAGACTACTTTAAGACGAGGTAGCATTAGTGTTGCCTACAGCACATTTTACAATAGCTTTACATCCCTAATGTTCCAAAAGTGAGTTAATTCCTAATGACATCCCGATCCCTGACAGCCGGAATACGCTCCTCCACTTGTTGGTCATGGATCGGCTTTGGTACAAGAAATGGCATTATTTCAATAGAAATGTATTGTATGTTCAGTGATGATATCTTATTTCGTGTTATCATCTGAAAGCACCTGCACAAATGTATTTTAGACGTCCGGGTTGATCCTCTGGCTTGTCGATCCACTAACCTCTGACCCACGGCCTTGTGCTGAAGGCTTAAGCTCCAACAGCCCGTTGACCTCTGAGATCTCACTGCCGCAGAGGCCTCTCTGCCATGGACATTTAGACCATGAACTACATCTCACCCTGAACCTTCACCTGCTGGATGAATGGGGTTGGGAGGTGGGATTTCTGACCTACATCAGCACTGTGTCATGTAAAAGTATGTAAGGTTCTGGAGGCCAGATGCACTTGCTTTGTCTCCACCTGGCAAGCGTTTGTGACCCAGAAATCTGCGCTATAAGATCCTAAAGCAACTAAAAAGTGTGTCACTTTAAATATCGAAATAATATATTTTTCATATTTTCAGTAAGAAATTTTGTTTATTATGTGATCCACATTTTTGTCCGGTGAACCATAATGAATGTAGGGATGCAGAGAGATACTTTGTAAATATTGAGACTCTTTGGGCAAAATGATTGTTAAAGTGTTAGAATTATTTATGACACAATATCGCGAACACAACATCAGTAGTCGTGACGATTATTAATATTATTATTATTAAAAATAAAATAGAACAAAAATAGGTTATAATTTATGATTTAAGCTTATGGTTTAACCAAAAACGAAAATACATTAAAACATATTCAATATATTTACATTGTATGCTCTGATTACAATCAAATGCAAAGCCTTGGATGACTCACAGGATTAGTTTGATGTATAGTGTTCAGTGAAGTGTCACATCCAGACGCATCAAACAGTCGGTCTCAATTGGCTCTGTGTTTATTACTTGATTTATTTCTTCAACTTGCACGTAAGACTTGTTTTGAGGTCGATATCACTGGTTTGTGGCAATCACGCCAACCAAGTTTAAGTTTCTTCACATCGTAAAATTGACTATGTGTACAATTAACTTACACAATTCAGTGTAAATATGGTGCGAGCACAGCATTAAAAAATGTGGATCATTATTTAATGATGGAGTTGCCATTTTCTTGTCATTGTTGATGTTCAAATGACCAAATCAACATTCGGCTTGACTAATGTTCGCAACCTACAAGATTTTTTGGAGTTCGGCCCAACTGTTGTCTAAAGAGTACCTTGGAAATTGCTAAGTAAACTTTATAGAACATAAAATAATAATAGTAGCATTCTCAACATACTGAACAAAAATATGTTTATAGAAAAAGAACCATGCATTATGTTTACAAGGCATTTCTCATACAGCAAATTCAATTTATGGTATATATTCTTTCTACATTCTAAAATAAGAACCACAACTGGGATTTGTTCTGGTGGTGAACTGGTGGTTAGAGAGTTGGACTTATAAGGTTGTGGGTTTGAATCCCAGTGCCAGCAAAAAAAAGACTGAAGGCCCTTGAGCAAGACACCTTACATTATATTTACATTAAGGCATTTAGCAGAACTTTTATCCAAAGCGACATACAAAGAATCGAGTTTGCTCCTGTTTGCTCTGCAGTGATAATTGGAAACAATAGTTGTAAGTCACTTTGGATAAAAGCGTCTGCCACGTGCACAAATGTAAATGTAAATGTAGAGTCCATGCAAGAGTTCAAGTCCAAGAAGGTGACCCAAGAGGTCAATTAAGTGGCCGGAGGTTACGCAAGCCTACCCATCTGCGTGGACTGCACACAGAGGTTAAACTGACACACTGACCCAAAATTCAACGAGCGAGCATATTCACACGAGACCAAAATCTGAACGTGACAACATCAAAACCCCAGCGTGACAGAAATGACAATTAAGGTGTGTGAAGACGTGTTTTCATTCAACTACAAAGACATCTGCATTTTATGCACGCTACTTCTCTGTCACTTCTATTCAAGGATTCTGCAAACGTCAAGCACAATTTCATCTAAAAGAACATCTCTTCAGCTTTAGCTGATCTTTGTTTGTCATAAATAAATAACGCTGCATTTTCATTTCCTCTCACATCTCTAAGGAAAATGAATGTTGATGGCATCGAAAATGTCCATCTTCACGAACATGTTTTTCCCTCTTTATCTTTATACGCGAGACATTAAATTAATTCAGAAGCACTACGACTGGAAGTAAAAGGGAATAAGGGGTTGTATACAGTTAAATCTACGTAAACAGCACAGGTCCCGTCTCCGTTTCTTCATACAGAGAGGCCTGGAGCTCCCTGGAGTCTCCTGCAAGGAAACACAAGCATCTTCATTTTGACTGGTGTCTAATGTAGCATAAAAATTCAATCCTCTGTTTTAATACGCAGACGTGGGAATACTATCAGACGATGAAATAAAACCATGCCATGCTAATCTGTGCCCACAAACAGGCAAAGGAAATAAGTTACCATATGGAAAATACATCGGCCCAAGAAATATCACGGACTCGGAAGGCGTTTATTAATGTATTGGTTTTGTGCTTCTGGTCCACAGAGTATAAACCCGACAAACCCACTCAGCTTCACAAACATACATTCGGTAATTGCAATTTATTATATCGTGTGCATGCTCTGCGATTAACTTAATCGCCTGGCTCGACACCAATTCCAGGTGTTTAATGAATATATAAATCGAAACTGTAAATAGAGAGAACACAGGAACACATTAAGAATATAATTTACACAACATTAACACACTGTGAAAATGTATGAATTTAGAGAATTGACCTGAACTTTAACTTAATATATATATAGTTTTACCATAAAAATATAGAGTAGATGGTAAGTAAGATCCAAATTTAGCGTTCTTCCGGATACAACAGGCAACAAGTTGTAATGGATAACACTATTACTATGACAAAGACAAAATGTACTTAAATTAAAGCAAGGAGTCTTCAAGATATACAGAAGCAACCAAATTATAAAAACAAAGACCTAATAATGTATTCTACCTCTCGTAAACCAAAGTTCGCCAAAAACTTCTAGAAATGTATTGGAGCTTTTTACAACTAGCTTCTTAATTTAGACTAACTCATTTGAGTATATATATTTGTGTGTGTGTGTGTGTGCGTGCGTGTGTGTGTGTGTGTGTGTGTGTGTGTGCGTGCGTGTGTTCATCAACATGTAAAGCAGCATTAAATCTTTGACCCACATTTATTTATTTGATCAAACTATAAAACATTTTCAATTAGTGAGATTAACTATATATATATATATATATAAATTGTTCAAATAATTTGCCTGAAAGTCTCAAATAATTTGACAGTGTTTGACAGAAATGACCTAAAAAGTCTGTCTGTTATTACAATGCTGATATTTAACGAATGTTAAATATAAGTTTTTTACATGAAAGTCATTTTCGATC
>CM065661.1:3296564-3341564 GCA_033220385.1 Triplophysa yarkandensis | reverse complement strand
TCCAATTACACAAATAAAAAAATGCAAAACAGAATTCATCACAATAGTTGTGTTAACTCAATTATTTTATTTTAATGATTGTCAAAATTAAAAAAAATATTCTATTAGATAACGATTTATTTCACACACATGGCAGAGGATTACTTTTATTCTGCTGAACACAAAAAAAGCTATTTTGAAGAATGTCTAGTTCTTTGAATATCATTGTTATTCTTCCCAATAACATAGTCAAAGGTGTCCTAGAAATGTCCGTCACAAGCATAAGTCCAAATGTCTTAAAACATAATAAGACATTAATTCAGATTTGGAACAACTAGAGAATGAGTAATTCAAAACAGCATTTTCATTATTGGGCTAACCACAACTTGAATAGTTCTCTTATGTGGCCAAAGAAATCCAGATTTGCCATTGACTCACATATATCAGAGATCTTATAACGGAATGCATACATGGGCAACCATGAAAGCCTCATACTAGGATTCCTCATTTAGCCTCATTCATGTATCTGTGGTGCCTGCGGGGATATCCTGACGATACCAGAAACACTGAAGTGCCATCATCCTTCTGTTCTTTCATCCTTGACATTTACAGGAATACTTCACTAACAATCTGTGCTTTCTGAGCCATTACTCCAAGTGCAAATGCTTAATTGCAAACACAAACTATAACATCAAACACTCATTTACTGAATTAAAAAACAGTTGCTATTTTCACACATGATGAAAGTCATCAATTAAATGATGTGAGAAACATGTTGGGGAATATCTCTCCCCAACAGAATACAGGTCGCATTTTCACTATTGAACATGTGCTAAATATAGACAACCGGGCTGAATTACAATACATTTACAAGCATACTAACAGTAAATGTATATATAGATGAACCATTTTATATCTAAATTCTGTCATGTTGACCTATATAGTAGCCATCGTAGTGAAGCTCCACAAAACAAAATAAAGTTGTGTTGTGAAATCTCCTTTTTTTTATTTTGTTAGTTTGAAAAAACTAGTGTTGTAGTTAAGACTATCCTAACCGAGACCAGAGGGTGTTGAAACCTTAGCAGGAGATGTCGAAACCAAGACCTAGGCGTAAACACCAAAATATCTTAATAAAATAACAGAAAAACAGTATACTAATGTTGTGGGTTTGACCGGTCTAGAAATAAAATCCAGAAGACCACCAAACCTGAGACCAAAGACAGTTGAGAACGAGACAAGACCAAGACTGGTCTGGAGTGCTACAAAACTAGTGAAAACCAAGATGATGTTATAACATGTTCCTCTCGGCCAGTCACTCTTGGTTGTTTGACCGAATGAATGGTTAAAATATTTCCTCTAAAATAAGAATCAGGGGTCACCTGCTTTTCACCTAGAACCGTCACAAACCTCCTACCAAGAAAGTCTCCAAAGGACAACACAGCATGTAACCAAAGTCCATTTATGAAGGTCGTGCCATTCAGCGGTCATGTTGGCAATGCCTTTGAAGGGTTATAAGCACAGCCCTATCATATTAACTGACAATAGGCAGATACTCTATATTGCCAAAAGTATTGGCTCACGTGTATTGACTCGCATATGAACTTTAGTGACATCCTATTCGTAATCCATAGGGTTCAACATGATGTTGGTCCTACCTTTAAAACACCTTCAACTCTTCTGGGAAGGCTTTCCACAAGATTTAGGAGTGTGTTTATGGGAACTTTTTATCATTCTTCCAGAAGTGCATTTGTGAGGTCACACACTGATGTTGGACCAGAAGACCTGGCGCTCAGTCTCCGCTCTAATTCATCTCAAAGGTGTTCTATCGGGTTGGGGTCAGAACTCTGTGCAGACCAGTCAAGGTTATCCACACCAAACTCTGTCATCCATGTCTTTATGGATCTTGCTTTGTGCACTGGTGCACAGTCATGTCAGAAGAAGAAGGGGTCAGATCCAAACTGTTTCCACAAAGTTTGGATCATGGAATTGTCCGAAATGAAGTGATTGAAACCCTTGATTTTCATTATTTGATGGGTTCGCGAATACTTTTGGCAATTTATAGTATATTCTTTTATAATTTTATCAATATTAAACCGGAAATATACCATAATTTTTCAACGCTCTAATTTTTTACTTTTCGTGCACCCCACCTCAGGTGGGACTTCTTTTGCTGGAGCGTTGCTACCGTTCATTGACTTGGCAGCAGCTCGTCTTGTTATCCAAATACCTTTGATATAATCAAGCCGGTTCCTCCTGAAGTACAACCCCATTGGTTCGGGTTCACACGCGGGTCTTACCATCTCTGTATTGAAAGTGTTTAATTGGGGACTAATCAGAAAAATATTACATCTGGAAACAGAGATTATGATCATTCGTCTGCTTAACCATAGCTTAGCTCAAAGTCTCAAGGTGCAGAGAATTTGATGGGAGAAATAAAAGGAAGAGAAAAGGCCTTGAAATTAACACTCTAATCACTTTAATAGGTACTTTGGAAACTGGCTGCTAAATAAAGTCAGAATTTACACGGCGCGATTAAACGTGTGCATTGCCTTCATTTGTTTCAGCATCATTATTTTGTAAACATGATGACACCATAGGTACCGGGTGTTCCTATTAAAATCAGTCACACGGTCTGGCGTAATTTCATTTTGTTTGGAATAAATAAAAGTCTCTTCCCTCCGAGTGATTTCATGCCCTCAGAATCTTCCTGCTTGACTCCCACTCTGATGAAACGGCAGGCACTTAATGATGCAGTTGATTTTAACCGCTTGAAGATCAGAGGGGAGAAGTGCGGCACGATAGCTGAGAAGAATCAGGCCCACATCAGCGCCGTTCCTCTTACATGCAAGAAAACAGCGATGAATAAGTCATACGGCCTTCTGCAGGAGACTCAATCTAGGAAGCTAATTACAACATTTTCTATTAACAAGAGTACAGAAAGTTTCGTAAAGAGTACTTTCTATAAACCACGCCACAAACTCTTTAATTACGGCTTTTCTCATTATTTTTGGGAAGGAAGACAGGAATATACAAAAGAATTGTGTTCATTTATCAGTCCAAAACCAGCGGTCTTTAGAAACGTGTAATAAGCATGTGTGATGAAGAACGGCAAAGATGGAATGAACGGAAAGATACTGTAGATAGAGTCACGGTCCTTAGGATCAGTCCCCGTACAAAACAACACAACAAAAAACTTAACAAATTTGACAACAATCTTTTTAAGTTTCTCTCAACAGTATACGTTAAAGATTCTGAAGTTAAACAATAGGAGAGAATGATTTAGATAGGAACGAATGCAAGGATTAAAATGTTATGTCCAATGACATCAAGAGTTATAAAGACAAACAAATTGATAACAGATGATAATGCAATTTAGTCTTCCAAGCTCATGAGCTGAAGGTTTATATTTTAAATGCATAAGTCCATTAAATACAAATGTTGATCAGGTGTCCCTTTTATCATTTATCGTCTCATAAATGGCCACATCTTCATGAAGCCAGAGCTTTCCCTTGTCCTACAAGAGACGCGTCTCCAAGAAATAATTGCGTACAAATAAAACCACTGAAAATGATCTAGTTTAGATGGCAGACCTGCAGCAAACATTAACTAAACATGCAAAAAACTAATCTGCCAATACTAATCTTCCAATACTTATCTGCCAATTGTCGCTGTTACATCGTGTCACAGTGTCTGAATCGGGTCGAGACTTGGGATTGATGAAAAATTTTCGTTTTTAAACATATGTGCTCTGGGATCCGACCTCAAACTTCTAAAATGCAGAATCGTCTGGACATAAAGTAGTGTTGCTTGATTATGATCAAAGTTCCGATTGAATTTCTTTACCCAATGTTGAGTTGGGTAAAGAATTGACTGTGGAAACAAATCCGCAGAAAAAATATTGTTAATTATTTCCGAAATAAACAGTTTTGTGTAATATGTAACATGCATCACAATATAACTGTGTAAAAATGAGATGATTCATAAAAACGTATGAATGTTTTATACAGATAAATTATATAAAAATAAAATAAAGGAATAATCTGGGCAAAGGGGAAAATGGCGCAATGATTGTAAATAACTTGTTTTTCCCATTTTTGTTGGTTTTTGTGATTGTCAATCGCCCTAACAAACGTATCTATGATACAACATTTCTACATATACATTTAAATGCGTCTCTCCTTTTGACAGATTTCATATTAATTATAAGTTCAGTTGACCCTGAAATGAAAAAGGCCTTTCTTTAAATAGAAGTTTTTAAAAACTGAAAAAATTAACACAAAAAGAAAAACATTGTAATGTAAAATGTAACCATGCTGTCCTCAGACTTCATGAAAAAAAACAGGTTGACCATTTATATAAATTGCTCGACTCATTAGATCCACCTCCACAGGTAGCGCTGGGCTCGCTCTATCTCTGCCAACAGATGTAAAGTCCCTGTGTGCTGGAAAACATCCAAGGAATATTTCAAAACAAAACCAAGATTTTCAAGCAAACACGTTAATCCTCACACTTCTCCATTTGATTATTTTGTGCATGCCCTCACTCGTTCTCTTTATGCGGTTACTGACACTTGATGTGTCGGATTACTCATGGCACAGCACGACATCATTTGTTTTAAATAATAAAAAAATCGGAGGATTAAGTTTTATTGCGATTAAAAAAGCCAAGGACCACTGGTTCTTTTTTAACTTGCAAATAAATGAGGGCAACAATGTTTTGGCATCTTTAATAGGTATTTAATTAACCTTTTTATGAACATAATAAGAAAGATTAAAACTACTAACGAGATTATTTAAAGGAAAAACGCTGGATTTGAATGGATGTTATGTACACGGTTTGACATATATTTCCACAAATTTATAAAACATGGTTCAATGATGAGAAAAAAGGTGCTATTAATTAGTGGCCTAATGAGGATTTTTATGGGTTGCCACAGTAGAGAGCACATAAAGAGACACAGTCATCACTAATTTAACATGGCAGGCCTGGAGAAGACCATCTGCTGCTCAAGAAACTCTTCATAAAGTCACAATTATCTTTTTGTAAGCACTTTATTGAGGAAAAAATAGCTAATTAATTAAGATACACACAAAATCCAAATGAGAACCGGAGGAATTTAAGAGGCCGAACATGAATTATAGGCAGATTTGGCTACTGTACGTGATATCACTCAATAATGTTCTACAATATCACAATATAATATCATTTCTATGTAGAGAATCTGGCTCGCGTTCTTGCTTGATTAAAAAAAGAGTGACAGCTCTTATTATTCTCTCAACAAACATGTTCATTAAATGACGTCGCTGAACTGCGGCCCAAACAGAAGTACGTTACAAACCACAATATCCAAGAGCTTTCCTGTTCAAGAGAATAAATCAGATAATATGAATAAGAAAGTCAAAGACACTTGATGAGCCAGATGTGATAGCATACATGAGCAACCATCATTTGTTCACCCTTACGGGGTTAAGAAAAAAGATATTTTGTGTCCATAGAATGGAAGACGAGAAAAGGCCAGCCAAGATTCTTAAAAATATATTCTTATGTGTTTTACAAAAGAGAGTCATACAGGTTTTGGATAACATGAGGATTAGTGAATGATGAAAGGGTAAACTATAAAATGTAAAAAAGCATAAAGTGAACGAATAATTTCTCTACAGATTTTATGAACACGATGGTAATATAATTAGGTGACAAATGAACTAATCTGTCATCACTTACTGAGCCTCTTTTTATTTCAAATCTGTGTGACTTTCCTCAACTACAAAACACAAAAGAAGATATTTTGAAAAATGTTGATTACTGGCGCCATTTAACTTGCATTGGTTTTGTGCATACAATGGAATTAAATGGGATCCACTGACGACTTTTTTTCAAAACATGTTCTGCAGAAAAAACAGGTCATACTGGTTTGAAACGAATATAGGTTGAGTAATGTTACTTTACTGTCACTTGAAGACAGCTAAGACAAACATAAAACATAACCTATACACAAATATGTTTTTTCTTGCACACACGGTGAGTATGACATATTACATGCATCATATTTTTATAAATTGTCATGCAGTATCTGAGCATTTTGAGAAATGTGATGCAGAGGACTTCTCAAGCGAGACTATCAATCTACTAAGTGCTTCTGGAAACTCAGTCTCTGTTATTAATAGTGCACCCAAATGTCTGTGCAACTTTTCTTCCTAAATTGTTTTTCCACTCTCATTACCTTTGTCCTCGGGGAGAACAGGCAAAAGACAGCTGTACATGTCCAAAAAAGCCAAATTACGAGGCTAATCCCCTTGACGTTCGGTTTTTTCTAGATGTCTGCTAACAACCATCCATCTCAAGATACTCATCAAACTTCAAAACTGTTTGCTTGCTTTCACCTCCTTTTACTTACTGTTTTAGGTATAGTTGACCTAATAATAAAAAACTGTCATCCATCACTCATCATCATGGCATTACACCTATTAATGACCATTTTTTCCTGTTTAACACAATAGAAGATATTGCGAGAAATGTCCCGGTGGTTCTGTGTTTAAGGGTATTTATATGTTTTCAAACAGGTTCAGAATGACACCAGGGTAAATGATAACCAAATGTTCATTTTTTGTGGACCCTCTCTTAATCTTTGTAGATATATCTGCCGAATGATTAGTTTGGTTTTCTTATCTTAAAATCACTAGAAAATCATGGCTATTTAGGTGAAGTGGATGTTGCCTGTGCATCTCGGGCACAAATTCCTCATTGTATTTCAGCATGAAAGAAACCCCGAGATATCAGCAGAAAATACTTCCCCCACGTGTCTTCTTTGTGTCTTATCTCCAAGAGCAGCCCGCAGGCAACCTACGACCTCAGAGCTACTATACATCTGACCTCCAACACACGCCACGTTCCCTTTAAGTGTGTGTGTGTGTGTGTGTGTGTGTGTGTGTGTGTGTGTGTGTGTGTGTGTGTGTGTGTGTGTGTGTGTGTGTGTGTGTGTGTGTGTGTGTGTGTGTGTGTGTGTGTGTGTGTGTGTGTGTGTGTGTGTGTGTGTGTGTGTGTGTGCGCGCGAAAGAGGTATACCTTGAAATGAAATAAAACTGGATGGATTAATTATAAATGGCTGCCATTTCACCCCGATGACAGCAGGGTGGTAATATTGCACTTTTGAGATTAACCACAGCGGTGCTATTTGTTTCGTATTCCAGCTGCGATAAAGCTAAAAGTAGACGGCATACGCGCTTACCAGTGTAGATTCAAACTAATCGCCCTCATTAATGTGATTTATGAACCATAAATTCTCATTCGCTCAGAAACCCCTTTGAATAATGGCGGAAAGGGTGTCCTTTTTAATTTTTTCATTTAACACACAAATCGGTGATAAAAACACCCAACACAACGTACCTTGGAACGCGATGTGCGAAGCAAAATAAGTGTAACGAAGTTAGCCGCACGCGAGAATGCAAATCAAATAGGGTATTTCCACCGAATTGAATTGCTTCATGCATTTGATTTATTGGAACCCCGTCCGGCATTAATATAACGCCACGCTCTCAGAGTAATTGACAGTGGAAATGGATCCCCGGGTATAGTACCATCCACTGTGTTATTGGCCGAAAGTCAATAGGAGTAAACACAAAAACCCGCTGAGCGAAAACACTTCTAGAGTACAATTATGATCCATTTGTGTTGCGGCGGTGGCCATTTTCACCGAGACTGATATGACAAGAGGGGTTATTTAACACAAAACATGCTGGTTAAATCAACTCAATCGTTGCGTGTTGTGCTTTGTTCTCAGGAGTGGTAAATGCCCGCCGTACAAACTCACGCAGAGTAATAGTCTAAACTCACACGAGCGGCTCGCTGAATCTGCCTATGTGATCAATTCACAGCAGGACCAACAAACTCCCTTGACATTGTGTTTTCTGCTCATTCCGACTGCACTTTCTTTAACATTTTGCATATTTACCATTCTGAAGACGATAGTTATTCATATGGTTTTAAAGATGGGATTTTCTTGCGTTCAGCAGTGAGAATTAAGTGAGAGCATAATAATAAACTTTTCTTAAAGATTCCTGCTTCCAAATATATCTACTGTCATAAAGAATTCTCAGATTGTGAACATCAATTATGTATAGTACATACATCTTTGAAGAACAACTGCAGTGATGCAAATAGTATAAGTCTGTTTCCATAAATATGCGAATACACGTTGACTTTCCAAATTGTAACTTTCTAGAGATGTGTGGTTTTGTTAGGTTATGATAGTATTTGGTTGAACTTTTAAACATGTTTTGGTTATTTTAAAGTCAATTCCTGTCAATCAGTCCTTACAAACATATTTTCATAATAAAGGCACATAAATGAGCGCTCTTTATTGGCTTACCACCGAAGGAATGTTGGGGAGAGAAGATGAACAAAGCAGAAACTCTAAGCTTTAGATGGATGACAAATTTAATTGGGTAATACCCAAAAAGCGAAGACCAACGAATTAGGTTTGTTGTATTTGTTTTTGGTAACTTCTGTTTACAATTTTGCTGCAACCACTCGGTTTAAATATATTTTTGATTTATTTAATACATTTAATATTTTGATTTACGTTTTCAAACCTTCACTGAAATGATCTTTACTTACTGGTCCAATAATTTTTGGCATGTAAGGATAAACTATCATTTTGACCCGTACAATGTAAAATTTAATTTTCCGGCAAATATCCCCATATTTCTTAATTTGCAGTAAATAAGAAAATAAATATAAAAAACATTCTGGGTTGTTCATCTTATTCTAAAATAAATAAAAAGTGAAAGATTAGTTACCCAAAAATTAAAATTCTGTCATAAATTGCTTCTTCCTTTTTTGAAAGTTGTTATAAATTATTTTGTTTGATTGAACGCAACGAAATATATTTGGTCGTATTTGGTGATAGTTTTTGGCCATACCAAAATTTCCAATGGTAGTCAAAAGTGTCCAACAACGGACACATGTTAAAACATCTTCTTTCGTGGTTAACAGGATGAAACAATGATAAAGTCATTTTTTCTGCTACGTTTGTCGATGGGGTGTGAAACCTGTTTCATTTAGTTTCTATGCACTCAAAAAAAGTGACTGCTATTTGGCGAAACAATTAAAAAAAAATGTATGAATACATTTTAAAGCTGTGAAATTATGTTAATATATTGATTACTATTCTGTATACCTATGTAAAAATGTATCTCATTAACTCAAATATTATAATATGTAGTATATGTTATAATATGTATGTTTAATCCGTTTACTTAATTACACAAACTTACAGATCTTCGTAAATTTAGATCAATTAACTGTTTTAATCCATCATTTTCATATTTTCTATTGAAAAATCTATTTTATTTCTTGTAAAATAAAGTAAATGTAACTGTATATTTTTATGATATTTACTAAGCCACAATAAATATTTTTTAGAACAAATAAATAAATACAGATTTGCAACAAATAAAATGTAAATGATTTCTCAGAGAGGCTTTTTTGTCACTTTCTGATGTTCTCGTACTCCCATGCTGCAAACATGCAAAAACAGTTAAAGTTACAATGAATGATTTTTAAACTAAAATTATAGAAACAATATTTTAAATATTAGTCTCCGACCTCTTTCTTTCTTTCTTTCTTTCTTTTTCTTTCTCACTCACTCATTCGCATTGACCCTAGTTCTCCCATCTCGTCTTTATCTCTTCCTGTGTATTCTCTCTGCTCCTCTGGCCGATCACTGATTTATGTCAGCCCCAGGTGAGCATGTTCACATCAGCATTAGCTCCTTTCCAGAGGTAGTGATCTGTTACCCTGAGCTCACTCGCTCCGCTTCACCAACCGCCGCTGCTCCCTGCACCTCCATACCTTTGCCTCACCATCCTTAATTCTCTCACCCTTATCTCTCTCTCGCTCTCTCTCTGTAGAGGCACAAAGCATATGACAGCAGTCTGAAATGAAGAGATGTCTCAAACGCATCCACTTTGAGGATTCATTGACTTTTTGTAATTGTGCCGTAGCGCAGTATGAAAATCACAGAGGCCCAGAGCGGCTGAAGGTTTAAATTCAGAACGAGCAACGTTTAAAACTGAAAGGGGTTGTGCAGAGTCGCAGCAATTATATCACCAAATTATTGTGTTTTAAAAGTGCAGAAGTAAAGTTTGTAATAGAGTTAAACAGAAGGAAATGTTATGTCTCAGAAGGTTGCTCTTTTGAAAGCATGATGAAGATTTCAGTTGTGTTTCATTTATGTCTCAGAGTTTGCTTATAGGAAAACTAAAAATAAAAGGAAATAAAAGGTCAAAGTTGTTTGAATACATAAAGAGCTTGGAGGTATAAAAATGAACGTAGATTGCATTTTGGTCAATCTGATGATAAATGTTGTACTTCATATTAGATCTTCAATAATAGTAACTTCAGACTGCAGGTTGGCCTGATTGAGACTTCGCTGAGATCTCTTCTGAGACTTTAATGGAGACATGTGTCAGATGCTTATTCGTTCATGAGAAATATTGCAGATTCAGAAATCTCCATTTAATGTCATTAATGCCAAGGAAAATGATAAGACGTTTAACAGATCTTATCTGCGGTGTAGCTCTCCAGACACATTCAGAGTTGTCGTCTTGTGGCCAGGTCCTGTGCCTCCTCTAACCCTGATGATCATGTCGGCCACTCTGTCTTATATATAAACAAAGAAGTACAATACATTTGAAAGAAAATTAAGAAAATAATAGGGTTTTAGGTGATAAACTGCATAACTAGCTAAAAAAACTCAAAACTCAAAATGCCAAATAGAAAAAGTTAAAACCACACAACATCGACGAGTTAACCTGCAAGGTTTCTTCCTCTCATCACTACTGAGAATTGCTTTCTGTTTAGAAACTAAAAAAAAAAACTCGTTGTTCACCTGGATCATTTTATCAAAACAATGACAGTTGAAAAAAAGGTATTCCAGGGAACTTTTACAAGCAATTGTTTTGCTGCCCACATTAAAACGTTAACCCTTCAGCGGTTCAACCTCCAACATCTCACCCGTCCATCTACGCTCTGTGTACATCAAAACAGTAATATCAGCTGAGGTGTTGTTACTGTAGCCGTGTTTCCGAGAATCGGAAAATAAATTTGGGACATCTGCACTGGGAATTTAAAGAATGAAAAGGTCACGCCACCCTTAGGTTTCTGGCTGATAGGATAATCAGAGTTCTTGATGGGATTTTGATAATAATGAAAGTGTGTGTTTACAGTAATCCAAATTTTTTGGGTTGTCACAATCCTTAGATGAGTAATTTAGGTAAACGATTATAACTGTGATTAGAGAGTGGTCGAATAATAATAATTATATTCTGTGCCGATGATTATGATTGTCATTGTATGATATGAGCATAACCAACTTTTCAATGCGTAATAACACACCGGGCCTTTTCATTAAATGGCTAATGATTTCATCATTTATTAATCAAATTAAACTGCTGTAAATCTCAATTCATTTGGGATTAATTCCCAACTTCGACTGAAACACATTCATCTTTATATATTCTATGAGGTTACCCCACATTGATCTTCAGGAAACAATCCTAAAACCTCGACAAAAGATCGTGAGCCAAAGTCCATGAGCCAAAGGCCAGGAGGTGGGCAGCTACATAAACTTTGTCCATTGATTCCACATGATCCTTTTGTATCCCACTGGATTTCATGGTGGATTGGGGATGTGCCATAAATCCTGAATTGTAATCTGTAAGCACACACAATGATCTTCCAGAGAGGAATTCTACTTTGGGAGGTGGGGGAACGTTGTTAGATATTTCATCCAAGCTGGAGATGAATCTAAGAAAGGCAAACTGTGTATAGATGAGGTGATGTTTATAACTCATGAAGAGCAGAGAGAGATGGAAAGAGAGATGTTGAACATATGAAGCATGGCTATACTTTTGTAAAAAATTTGCTTATTTAAAACAGTTACCATGTGATGGATGGTAGGACCAGAATTTTTTTAACACAACCTGTGTGTGTATTTGTATTTCCTAGAGATGACACAATCCTAACTTAAAAGTACAGACATTCATATTGTGTTGTGTTTCATTTCTTTTTTTTGTTTTATTCTTTTTTCTTTAAAAAAGTTTTCTGTTCATACATTCTAGTTGTTACCTTTTGTCTCCCTACAAATAAAAATAAAATAAATCACTGCATTTCATCTCTTGTTACGGTAGGATTGATCCATCTCTCCTCCCTCACACGGGCTGTTAATTACGGGTTAACATAAAGTGTTCTGCCAATAGATTAATGGACATCACGAGAGAGCTAAAGGAGATCTAGGTGTATTTTAGTACCCATGAGCTCTTTAGGCTGCCATGCACCCCTGACTGACCCATCTGAGCCCCTACAACAGCATTCCTAAACACCTGCTGCCATCATGAGGTCTGAGTTTACCAGGGCTCTTGGGCTCTCTCCGGCTGGATCACCCAAACAGAACGTCGGAAGAAAGATCAGGGGATTACTGCGGCCTCAAAACAGTCCAATGCAGCCTCGGTGTTTATTTATTATGAAATATTTGGGCAAATCTGGCACGTTTTTCAAAATACCTCTTATATGAAGGAGATATCAGAGATTAAATCTGTTTAACATCTCTCATCTTTCTTAGACATCACAGAGATTAAACGGAGAGCAGATAGACACCTGGGTAAGCCTCGGGCTAGGAAGAGATTTCAACAATGTGTTAAAAGGAAGGCATACAATTCCAAAAAATATCGTTGCGTTGTTATAAAATTATAAAAAATATCAGAGGTAGCAAGCCGCTATTTTTGTTGACATCACAGTACATTCTGGGAAGAGATATTGAATGGTTGCGCTGAAATTCAAAAATATCATCCGTTCAGCCATGTAACGTCAACAAATATTCTTTATAGTCCAAAATATTCAAGAAATGATATGGATTTTTCATACATAATTTATTTAAGAGACATCATTTGTGTTACCTAAGCATTATATACAAGCCATATATTTCTTATCACCTCTGGCTTTCTTGACATTGAGCTCAGATTTGTGTAGTCCACATTATTGATATTCTTAATATGAACTCGAACATTTCTAATCCAACTGACCCAAATCCAGATTATTTTACTCTACTCTCATTTTACACTTTCTTACTCTTCAACTTTCTCACATGCGTCTTATTTCTCATCAGCGATTAAAAGAAAACTATTGAAGACTAAGTTGACACTTGAATTAAACTCCAGCTACAAATAGAGTAAATATTGAGCAATGCATTTTCCCCAGAGGCTCTTCTGCGTTCTCAACTCAGTTTAACATTTAACAAGCGTTCAGCAGAAATAAACCATTATGTAGATTTTCTCGCAGCATCAGCACTGAGAACACAAAAAAGGAAAAAGCCACCCGGGCCACATGTGACCTATCGATTGGCAGCTCTATTAACAATCATCCGGCCTGGTTAGGCTCTGTTTGTTTGCATTTAAGAACTAATTGGGGCAGAATCGCAACGCTCAAACACATTCATGTATGTATATTTACAAAAGAGCTTTGCGTGGGGGAAGTCGATATCGTAAAACAGAAAACTGCACATGAAAAATGTTCACAGGAAACGGAGACGGAGGTAGAGCGCGAGGGACAAGGAAAGTAAGTCAGGCTTTTTAAGAGCACACAATCCCCTAGCTGACACGCAGTCGGAGACAGAAAGAGGAAAAAGATGGAGCTATTCTCACCAGCACAATGGAACTAAAGCATGCCTACTGCAAGAGAAAAATCATTGGGATCCGGTTGGCTCGGAAGCCCTGCGGTGAAGCCCTGCCTAATGTAGCACGTGGCATGAGACTGAAATAAAGATGAAGGAACTGACATTTATTGGGTACAAATGCATCTTGGAATAGGAGCGAGGGGATTAGAAAGCTGTGCCTCTCCGTTGTGTTTTAACTAGATCGAGCAGAGGGTTGGCATCCCCGAAACAGGGCCCGAGGGCCTGGTTTCAAAACGCGTCCTAGCTGATCCCCCTTCAATCGCATTCAAAACCGTCGCGTACCATGGAGGGGGAAAAGTAAAAACAAACATACAGAAAACAGTGGTGATATGATCAGCAAACATCAGAAGTGATGGGAGCGAATGATAGAATGTTCTTGGGAATGAGAGTGAAATGAACGGGTGAGGGTGACAATGAGGTCAAGTCCACTTGGGCTCAATAATAGAGCTAAACGTACTTTGTACAGGAAATCTACTGGAACCGGTGATGTTCATGTATGGAACTCACAGTGTAAGAAAATCACTCATACGTGCAGAATATGAAAACAGTTGAGTTTTACAGTCTATAATTGTCAACTGGGCATAAAAACACGTCAGAATGGTCAACAAACACCAAAATAAGGCTTGTACTCTAGAGAAAAGTAAAAACTTCATACTGGATTACTTTTAGGTGATGTATCATTCAAAGGAGAAGTATCACGGTGTTTAATGCATTATAAGCACTTTAGACTATTAAACATGTAGTTATCTCATGTTCAACGCGGTCCATTTGTTCAAAACCGAATAAGAAGCATGATGTTCTATTTCTGCTCAATATACTCCCCCAGCATCTCAACTCTTTTCAATAGGATTTTTTAAATCTGGAACTTTTGACCATCAGAATGTTCCTAGTTATTTATTGGCCATTCGATTTCCATAAAATTTCTCCCGAGTGCCAATCAGAGAGCTCGGAAGAACACGAGCATCAGCTTGTTTTATTCCAGGAGAATCCCTTGTAAGGAGATTGGTCACTAATAGGGCTTGGTATCGAGCTCGGTACTTCTTTGGCGCCGACTGAACTGCCTCGATACTATCTAAAACGTGTTAAACAATGATTGTAAAAATCCATCCTTTTTTGTTTAAAATTTTTTGGCTTATGGCTTTAAAAAAAATAACACGAAATGTATGACATCAGGGGCTCTTACTATAAATAAATATAAATCAAATAATTGCAAATGTCTAGTCTGCCAATTTTACCCCGAGGTCCAACCAACAAAATGACAAGACAAACTCATATTTTTTTAATTTGTCATTTTTGGCACTCTCTTTTTGAAAAAGAGCTCAAACTATGGACGACACAATCCTACACTAAAGGGTACCCATGTGTTCAAAGTTGTCAAGTTCAAAGAAGTCAAAAAAATCAAGAATATTTTATTATATTTGTCTTTTTTTCTTTACCACTGAAGTATATTTTGTGTACTGAAGACGAAAGGAAGTCATGCAGGTTAGAAATGACAAGAGGTTGTGAAGGTCATGGCACACACCATAGATAAGAGAAGTGATGTGACATGTTGCCATGTATGGTGATCGAGTGTACACACACAGTAAGTGAACACACACACACTGTGAACACACACCCGGAGCAGTGGGGGGGACGGTGCTTTGCTCAAGGGACTCACCTCAGTCTTTGTATTCCCGCTGGTTCTGAGCCTCGAACCAGCAACATTCGGATCAAGAGTCCAAGACTCGAACCACCAGGCCACGACTGGTTGAGAAAATGATAACAGATCCTTTATTTTGGGGAAAATTTTGTTCTAAAATAAGGCATAGCTAAATGGACTACTTTAATTCACTTTTTAAATTGGACTGAAAACTTTTTTGGAGCAAAAGTTAAAGTTATTAATACAAATTTCTCTATAAAAATAGTAAGAATTACTATATACTAAAGCTAATAAATCACTTAACACGTTCCAAACAGGTTTAGACATGTGTATTAGCTGTTTAAAGAGTTTGCATTGTTGTCCAGTTTCCCTGGTTGAGCTCGGCACAGCTGTGATTTAATTCTTTCATTATCACAACCTCCACGTCCGTCTGGTTTGGCTCTGCACCATCAGACTGCAAGCAGAAACTACTGCGAATTGTGTGATGTGCAAAGAAAATCATCGGTTGCCAGATCCTCTCCAATCACAAACACATATGCATCCAGTGTGAGAACTAAGTGGAAATCAAAACAGAACAACCCAGTCTGTCTATTCAACCTATATACAACTAGAACACATCAACCAACTGGCAGAGTATTTTTTTCCCCGAGGCTTTATCTATATTCCTTTGAAACCCATGTTTAATATTCAAAATGACTTGTACAGATATATCACTTTCTCATGCCATGTAGAATGTGTTTTATACACATTAGGCAGACACTTAACCAAAGTGACTTTTCAAGATATATATGGCCTTAGAACCCACAACATTAGCACAGTATCAGAAACTATTTTTAAAAAAGCGATCAACCATAAATGCAGTATATGAGCTTAAAAATCTGATTGACTTTATTCCGGAAAACCCAAAAGAAGATATTACGAAGGATGATGGTGACTCGCAACCATTCATAATGTTTTTGTGTACACAATGCAATTGAATGGATGCCACACCTATACAGTAAACAACATTCTTCGAAATATCTTCTTTCGTCTTCTGCAGAAGAAATTGACTCATACATGTTTGAAATGACAAGCGGGACAGCGGAAATATGTCTATATCTGTCTAGGGCTTCTAAAAGGGTTCAATCCATCTTTCAAACAACATATGCAAACTTAAAGACACACAATTGACATTCTGCACAAAAAATCATGTCAAAATCTGTGAAACATTTTCAATCAAATCTTGAAAAAACATGAATTTCCATGTTGTCTGTAGATTGCTCTGACCTAAGACTCGAAACATTGCAAACTTCCCAATAAAAACGGATAATCGGCCATCTCTCCTGAAGAAGAGACCTAATGCACTCCAGAACGCTTGTACATGGGATGAGCAACATGAAAGGCAATCATTTTGAAAAAACGTGTATCACTTCCTCTCCGAACACAGCGACCTCCGATTCACCTCCGTCGTCACCTGAACCGAGCGTGCCATCACGTCTGTGTCAATATGGCAATTTGTTTTTCTATTGCCTTTCTTATCAAGGTTAAACTGAATAAATCAATCATTCTCCATGAGAGAGAGAGAGAGAGAGAGAGAGAGAGAGAGAGAGAGAGAGAGAGAGAGAGAGAGAGAGAGAGAGAGAGAGAGACAGAGAGAGACAGAGAGAGAGAGAGAGAGAGAGAGAGAGAGAGAGAGAGAGAGAGAGAGAGAGAGAGAGAGAGAGAGAGAGAGAGAGACAGAGAGAGACAGAGAGAGAGAGAGAGAGAGAGAGAGAGAGAGAGAGAGAGAGAGAGAGAGAGAGAGATAGAGAGAGAGAGAGAGAGAGAGAAGGAGAGACAGAGAGAGAGAGAGAGAGAGAGAGAGAGAGAGAGAGAGAGAGAGAGACAGAAACTTCCCGTCAGAAACTGTGGGTTATAAATAATATGCCAGCCGCAACCAAACACTGCCAATGAGAATTTTCAATACGCAAAAAGCCAATTAACAAGGAAGGAAACCTGAAACAAATGCCTTCTGAAGGTCCTTCCGCCAAATGTAAAATGAGGGGACGCTCAGGATCATTTCGGCTGTCTCTGTGTTTAAATTACAAGCTTTTTGCCCTTGACGGGTATATATTAATATTTTATGTCGACGCGTCGCCAAGAAATGGTACAATTCATACATTTTCTCCCAAGATTTGCAAATAAAAATGCCCATTATGTTCAACTGTTATGCATTTATGCAAGCATTCATTGCATGGGAGTTTAAAATAATAGAAACTTCTGGACCAGAATAGAAATTTTAAGCGCTGGAATCCACAACATACTGACGCAATGATATAAAACACCTGCTCGCCCATCACTGCACAACACCCTTCTTTTTGTAACCTTATCACAGATTATAGAAGCAAAGTGAAGAATATCCCACTGACTGGCACGCGGATGAACCAGAATATGAGCAAAATATTAGCATGAATCACTATGAATAATGGAAGGCCATTATGATTCCAAACACAATAGATGATTCTGAGACTGTAATTCATTCAGATGTGCCAGATGTTCACATATGTAAATAGAAAATGTGAGACAGCGCTTGTCCCCTACTGACTGAACGCATAATCAACATGCAAGGTCATGGGCAATCTACGGTCACAAATGAATGCATAGGGTTAATTTTTGACCGAGCGTAGAACAAATTCTCACCCAGAGACCGTTAAGGCATGGCATTGTCACTGGCAAAGCCCAGCGCGTGCCATCCGCGCTCGCAAGACATTAAAGTCCACACCTACGGATGGGGCCTTGACTGGCACGGAGCTACAATAAACCTCCCTGGACAGGTTAGTGGGCGCGGAGTATTTAAAGCCCGTCTTGCCCAGGTGCTGTGCAAACCACAGCACCTCACTTTGTTTTTATATGGCCTTTATTGCACAGCTGTTTCGGTGGGCTGACACTGCAGTATAATCACCTCCTGACTGAGCCCAGCTCCCATAATCATCATGGCCTCCAGAAAGCCAAAACATAAAACTCCGGCAAGGGACATAAACTCCCCGCAGCTTGACCGACAGCATGGCCGAGACTTAGAGGTCAACATGACGAGTGTTGGAAAGCTCTGGTTCAATACCGAGCATGATGCCTTGTTGCCTACATAAGCAGCTGCCTTCTAAGACAAAAATATGAATAGTTGTGTAGTCTTTAAGGTAGAGTTTATCCCAAAATCATTTGTTCAACCTTTTGTCATCTCAAACCTGTATGATTGAGGAAACACACAAGAAGATGTTTGGTAACTGATTTTCTTCATAAAACCAGTTTGCCAGACTGACCACCAACATTCTAAAAAATATCTTCTTCAGGGTTCTTCAGAAGAAACCTTTTTTTAAAAGAGGCGGTGTAAATGATGACCAGGTTTTGTTTTTGGTCAATACATCCTCTAAAGCACTGAAAGGTAGCATCATAATAGCAATCTGAATGCGAGAATTACTAAAACTTGATATGATTCATTGTGAATCTCTAGTAAACAAATACACAAAAATAAGTAAATCATTTTAGATTTTTTTACTGCAATGTATACGTTTTTTTTTTTTTTTGACCATCTCTAATCGAATCTGTCACGTGGCTTGAGTTGACAGAACCCAAATGCAGACAACTCATAAACAAAAGGTTTATTTTCACAAAAAATACATAAAAAAAAATCCCTCAAGGGGGTAAACAAGATTAACAAAAACTTAACTTGACCAAAAAACCACAGACAGGTAGGTGATGAACCAGCACAGGACAGAAAACACAAGGGCTTTAAATAGGGTAAACACAACAAGGGATAACGACACTGGGCAGGTGTGGGGAATGAAACAATGGCGGGAAGATACACAGGATAACAAGGGGGTGGGGTCAAGAGACGAGACAAGAGAGCACATGGCATGTAAGAAAACAATACCATGTGACACTCACACAACACAGGTCTGCCATGACTCTGCCAAAAACAGGAAAAACATGACCAAGATAGGCAGAATCATGACAGAACCCCCCCCTTAAGGAACGACATCCTGGCGTTCCTCAAGGGAGCCGACAAACAGAACATGACAAAAAACAAGCAGCACAGGGACCTGGTGCTGTCACGACCTGGTCCACAATACTAGAGAATACATGACAAGGACCAGATCATGACAGCACCCCCCCTCAGGGAACACCTAGTAACCCTGAAGGGGACACGACTTGGGGAACACACCAGACAGGGACAATGGCAAGACCAAAAAAAAACATCACAAAAATAACATAAGTCCCAGAGACACAAAAACAATTGAAGGGCCTCAGACAGGAACAGTTCTGGAGGGCCATCTCCCAGCAACCACCAGGGGGCCCACAGACTGGAACGTACAGGAAGGCCCAGAGACAGGAACATACTTTAAGGGCCACGGACAGGAACAGATTCCAGTGGGCCCACACCCAGCATCCACCAGGGGGCCCATAGACTGGAACATACAGGAAGGCCCAGAGACAGGAACACACAGGAAGGGCCACGGACAGGAACAGATCCAGAGGGCCCTCTCCCAGAATCCACCAGGGGGCCCATAGACTGGAACACACAGGAAGGCCCAGAGACAGGAACACACATGAAGGGCCACGGACAGGAACAGATCCAGAGAGCCCTCTCCCAGAATCCACCAGGGGGCCACAGGCTGGAACATACAGGAAGGCCCAGAAACACGAACACACTTGAAGGGCCACGGACAGGAACAGATTCCAGTGGGCCCTCACCCAGAATCCACCAGGGGGCCACAGGCTGGAACATACAGCAAGGCCCAGAGACACGAACACACTTGAAGGGCCACGGACAGGAACAGATTCCTGTGGGCCCTCACCCAGATTCCACCAGGGGGCCCACAGACTGGAACACAGAGGAAGACCCAGAGACACGAACACACTTGAAGGGCCACGAACAGGAACAGTTTCCAGTGGGCCCTCACCTAGAATCCACCAGGGGGCCACAGGCTGGAACATACAGGAAGGCCCAGAAACACGAACACACTTGAAGGGCCATATACAGGAACAGATTCCAGTGGGCCCACACCCAGAATCCACCAGGGGGCCCACAGACTGGAACACACAGGAGGGCCCAAAGACACGAACAGTGTGTCTGCTGGGTTTTTGAGAGCTGTCTGCTGGGTTCTTGAGTGGCTGGTTCATTCTGTCACGTGGCTTGAGTTGACAGAACCCAAATGCAGACAACTCATAAACAAAAGGTTTATTTTCACAAAAAATACATAAAAAAAATCCCTCAAGGGGGTAAACAAGATTAACAAAAACTTAACTTGACCAAAAAACCACAGACAGGTAGGTGATGAACCAGCACAGGACAGAAAACACAAGGGCTTTAAATAGGGTAAACACAACAAGGGATAACGACACTGGGCAGGTGTGGGGAATGAAACAATGGCGGGAAGATACACAGGATAACAAGGGGGTGGGGTCAAGAGACGAGACAAGAGAGCACATGGCATGTAAGAAAACAATACCATGTGACACTCACACAACACAGGTCTGCCATGACTCTGCCAAAAACAGGAAAAACATGACCAAGATAGGCAGAATCATGACAGAATCCTTAAATTTCCTTTATCTACGTGGGTCGATGTCAATGTGACATTTCCAGTGAAATGTCATTTCGCACCTGACAGCTTAAAATATAAATCGATATTATTTGTCGGAACAGCCCAAACATGCTCAATAGATGAATTTTGCTGATTTTTAACAATGAACATTTTAACTGCTTAGATGACTTCATCTATACGTTTCACCATCAAATAAAATACATTAATAATCAATCATTTCCGCCGTGCAAAGTAAAAATTTAGGCCTAAGAAGTTTCTTTCAAGATGCTATAATAAAAGAAGTGACAAGAAGTGAGTGAACTCCTCACATTAAACCCATTCCTCCCCTCCCTGGTTCTTTACTCAGAGGTCCCATCGTGTCCCACCCCACGTAGAGGAGAAACATTAGCCTCGCTTCGAGCACCCCGGTGCAGCTGAATGGAAATGCAGTGCGGTGCCACTGTAATCATTGTAATGCATCTCTGTTCTTTTAATTAAGGGATAATGTCCAATTTCATGACGTTTATGAGGTTATAACATTCATTAGCCCTCAACAGATGCTGCAGCGGAATAGCTAACTAGCCCAGAGCCGAGCGGAGCCGGGCCCTCCTCCTGGCCGTAGCCACGAGACTGCACCGTTAATGGTCAGGGGGATTCATGGCAGCCGTTGTCTCCGTCTCTCCCCGCTCGCCCACGGAAATGGGAAAGATTTAAAGAGTATAACGGCTGAACTTCAAACAGCTCGTAGCCCTGGCACATAAAAGTGGCATTTAAATTTGTGATTGCAATTAAAGCGAAGTAACTCGCAATGAGAATGTCAAAAGCAGTTCTAATCATTTTTACTGTGGAGCTTAATTATTGTTACCCGTGCCTTTGAAAGGGCCAAAAGTTTTACGGCTATTACATTTCAACCTATTGCTCCCTGTTTTGCTGACGTTTCATAACAGATAGTGGGTCGTCCACGAAAATATATAACTCTTGTTATAAAACCAAATAACATGTAAAGAATTTTGGGCACATGTGCCACATAACAAAAGAATAGGAAAATTACATTTTTCCATTACTAACTAGTAAGGGTTGTCTAATTGGTTACTTGACATGTTAAAGATGAGCAAGACATTTAAAATAAATATATATATATAAATAAATAACAAAAAAGAAGTCAATGATCGTGTTTAAGGTAGCATTAATAAAAAGTCAAACATCAAATACGGTTTTTGACATGTTTTCCAACACAATTTCCAACACAAGTTACTTCTAATGATTATCGAATTCGAACGTCTTGAATTGTATATTTTTAAAAGAAATGTTATAAGTCGTTTAACTTTAGACATCATACACACAAGTTCAAAAGGTTTCTTCGGACTTTACGTGATAAACAGAGATGACGGAAAAAGTGCATAGCTAAGCAGTAACAAATTCGTAGTTCTGGAACGATTTTGTTGAACCATAGGAGCAACACCTTAGACGTCTTAGTAAATATAATTGGTAATACGACATTTGGGAATATGACTTCTGGGAAACTCAGTTTGCGAACTCCAATCCTATTTACAAGTTCCAAAGCTTAGCTCCTGAACTTATCTGGTGGGACAGTTGGGGGAAATTAAAAAAATGCAGTTGTGAGGGTCAGTCGTGGTCTGATGGTTAGAGACTTGGACTTACATTTACATACATTTACATTTAGTCATTTAGCAGACGCTTTTATCCAAAGCGACTTACAATAGTCGACTTGTAAGCAGAAGGTTGTGGGTTTGAATCCCAGTCTCAGCAGACAACGACTGAAGTGTTCTTGAGCATGACATCTTAACTCCTGTTTGTTCTGCAGTGATGATTGAAAACTGCATAACACTGTAAGTCGCTTTGGACAAAAGCGTCTGCCAAATGAATAAATGCAAATGTAAATGTAGAACTCTAGTGTTCTGATTGTTGTCCTTTCCCACACACTTGTCTAAAGTTTATTTCAGAAATCAATAACCCCACCTTTAAAACCAAACATCCCATTCCCGACAGCCACCTTACACAGGGGCACGGCGACACCTGTGGCATCACAGGGATTTATTTAACAAAGCTGTACTACATTATCTTTAAAAGTAAAATAAAGTCACCGCTGCAGTATAGCAAGAAGTGACTTTTCTGATTCCAAGTCTGTTTTGTGTTGGACAAAGATATCAGATTGTATAATTGGCGAAACTGCCACCCCACACCCTTCTCACGTACCAAGTCTGAAGGGGGCGGATGCACGGGCCTTCCCGAGAGTGAGGAAAGAGAAGTCGGGCAGCTGTGGGGTAATTAATCCCCTCCCAGGTGCTTGGCCCCTGGCATCTGTATAGGCAGACCCAACACTGTGGGACACGCATCAATAAGATTCATTACAGCTTATTTACTGACCCCCACACACACATGGTGATGTGAGATGTACACAAACACTTAAACTAACTCAACGCAGCATTAAGGGCAAATTAATGTCAGATTAAGTCATCAAGCTTGAATTGGCCGACGTTTGTTTACTTGTGGATTCATGGAGAGAGAAAAACAGTTAACCAGCAGGATTGTCATGGTTTTACTGCATGTGCGATGGTAAACTAGGATTAGAATCACAACATACAGGCAGGATTTTGCTGTACAACAGAGAATGGCACTTAGTGTTCTGTACACATGATGTTAGTGGATGTTTATGGGGGCACAACACTAACGTTTCCAGCATTGCTTTTAGAGATTGATTCCATTACTTGAGGGAAGCTGCCGTCAAACATGCATTTAACACAACAAGCTGTCAAAGTTAAATAGAAATAAAATAAAAAATGTATGTAGAATTATTTGTTTTTGTGTAAATGTTGTAGTATACTTTAGAATGTTTTAATGTGGGCACAAGTATACACAGACACATGACAGATTCTGAAAAATGTAAACGATAATAAAATAAAAAAATAAGGGATTTCATAGGGCCCTAACTATAGTTCTTGTAACTGTTCTGTTAGAAATATTAATTCACACTAAATCTTTTGGCTAAAGTTTGCTACATATGTACAAGATGTGAACAAAAAGAGCGGTTTCCAATACATTATATCAACACCTGTTGCTTTCTGGATTGCATCGTAACGTTTCTTTTCTCAGTTTGTCACATCTGTTATGATTTTTACATTAATTGTAATTAATGTTTAAAATGTAAATGACTTTTAACTGCATTCATGTATTATATATTATAAATGCATTTATTTTATAAATCAATTTTTCCAACAAAATTGCTCAAATTCCATGGAGCTTTGGTGTGCCAACTTTATATCCTACATATTGCTTGTATTGTGTTTCACTATAATTTTACTGCTAATACAGTAAAACCGGGTAATAAGTACGGTTGGTGAATTTATAGTTTCTTTTTGTAAGGTTCTTTAGAAAAAAGGTCAGAGTCAAGACACAGCAAAAACCTACTCGTTTTTTACTGTACCAAATCCATCAATCCAAACCTGTGCTCTTGATCCTTTTGAACCTCTAGATTCTATAAAACTCCATCTTTGTTTTTCTACTTTAGTAACTTAGTGATGGTCCGTGTGAGCGTGCTAAAAGTGAATCTAAGTGTCCTTGGGTGAAGGGGGATGCTGAGGAGTTAATGGCAAAGCGCTATGACTAATGGGGAAAAACCGTGACAAAATAAGACAAATGGCGTTTGCCAACTTCATTACCTTACTGACAGCTTGACAGCGTCACTCTTTAATGTGGTATTTTTCATCTGTGACTCATTTGCTTGCCAAAGGAACAAGTTCTTCTTGTATAACACTATGAATATGGACAGAGAGTACATCTCATGATCAGACATCACACCTACTCAGACTGAAATATGAAGATATTTGTTCTCTCAAACATTATCAACTTACTCCCGCAGACACACGAGCTGACAAATGCCAAAAAGCCCAACATAAATCTAGATGGGACTTTCAGACGCTGGTGGGATATGATCTGAATAAAGACTAAATAAAGCATAAAGTCAGCTCAATATCAGCGATGTAAATTTTTCATGAATGGAGGTCAATGGGTCTACTGTAATCTCAAGACCAGAGAACGCCTTTAGTATAAGCTCTCTCTTGTCTTTCACCGCCGTATACATTATTAATCATATGGGCACAAGGAGAGATCCTGCTTTGTTTTGTTATTTGTGATATTACACAAATTTACCCAGCTATTATTGAATCCGGTTTAAATAACCCAGGAGCTTTCGGCACTTTAACTTTACATGCCGATGTTTGCTTGTTACGGGTAGTTTGTGTGTTCATGAACAAATGATGCCAGCGTGAGAACCATGTGAGGATTCTGTAAGCGTGGAAGTGCGTTTTTGTTGAATACAAGGGTCGGTCATGTTCAGGTGGTTAAAGAGTTGTTCTTGTAAGCGGAAGGTTGTGGTTTCAGCACACCATGATTGAAGTGTCCTTGAGTAAGACACCTTGACCCAACAGCATAATACTGTAAGTCGCTTTGGATAAAAGCGTCTGCCAAATGAATAAATGTAGATGACTTCACACGGTTATGGCAAATAAATATAATCTCTAAATGTTCAGCGTTTCCATCCGCATCGAGTATGTCACCTTAAAACAGGAGAGCAAATGAAGTGCACATCACAACACTTCAGAGAGGATATAAACACCAGAATACCCAATCGAGTTGGAAAACAAGCGAGAGCGAGGCGCACAACCAAATCAACAACCTGAGGCCAAAACAACAAGGAACGGAAAATTAAAGTACAGTTTGCGTGTGATCTTCACCAAAACATGAGGCTGAGAGCGAGTCCCGCACGTACTGACATCCATGTTGATATTTAACCAAAAATACACCTTAAAATATATTACATTCCTTTAAAAGCTTAAACCTTTAAGTTCTGCAGACAGTTTAATCCGACATCGAAGTCAACCTTCGGTAGGTGATCGTTCTGGCTTGAGATTTTTAACATTATTTTAATATATCGATAAAACAGACAATTTGTACAGTTTAATTGTACAATAATTTTTATATAGACAATGCAAAGGAAGTTAAGTTTGGGCCTTGACTTTTATGTTACTGCTTTGAAACAAAGTTTATAATGGAAAAAAAGTGTATAAGCGCAGCACCAAAAAATCATAATTGTCGATTTTACACCTTGATATTGTATTGGCAATTATAATGTAATTAATAGATTTTATAGTGAAGTTTTTAAACGTTTTATTCAACTATATTTAAAGCAGCTGAATGGTGAATTCTAAACATTCAAAACTAAATAATATACTGTTAATATCAAATATTATAGGTGTTATCTTGTTAGTGAAAAATCTAACTGAATAACTAAAGGACACGGTACCTTATCAATTATATAATTTCTGATTCACCATGGCATTAAGTGCCAAAACATGCTGCCAAATACACAGAAATGAGCAAAAATTCTTTCATATTTTTCTTATTTTTGATTATATTTTTATTACCAATTACATTATCAATCGTTTATGTAATTGATTCACATGAAATTGCATTTCTTAAGTTTTGGGTTAGTTGTAAGCATTGAAGTCATGGATTTCAGCAGAAATCTGTCTAAGTCTGTTGGCGACAGGTGAGATCAACCCATACACCGTCTGAAAAAGTTGCGGGCGGTTCATACTTCACATATCCTGAAAAATACCAACAAACAGCCACCCGGCTCAATTAAGAAAGGTCTGAATGCAGTCAGGTAAAATAAATCTGCCTAAGTAGAGTCCTGCCACCTAATTTGGCATCTCTGCAGCTCATTTCTGTGTAAATGCAGCACAGCCCGGCTCGCGCCGGCGCTGTGTTTAAGCCCAAGAGTTGCTGCCACCTCCTGCGAGGGAGAATCCATTAAAATCTCCCGGGAACGGCGAGGTAGCACAGCTGCCGTCCCTGTGAGGCAGAAAAAGTGTCGCGTTCGCAGATTGCGTGTTATTGTAGCCGTTTCTCCTTCTTCTCCATTTCCTCCCTCTCATCTGAATCTATCTGCGCGCTATATTTGTCTGCATTTTCTGTTTTATTGTTATGGAGAATGGAGCTTGGGCCATTACACAGCTACAATTCATGCAAATGCTATTGAAACTAGCAATGCAACTTTTTTTTTTCGCCCGCTGCCTCACCAGAATAGAAATCAGGCCCCCTCCGTACACACAAAGACCCTGGAACCCACCTATTCAGAAGACGCGTCTCAAAACATTCAGAGAATATGTGGCTTGTCTGAGTTATCAGTGCCTAAAGAAAGGCTTTTCAATAGCGTTTATGATGATTTAACATAAATGTATAATCATACTTTGCAAGGAAACAAAACGTTTAAAAACAACCGACTGCAGAGAGGAATGATCTGCTTTAAGTGTTAAATAAAACACAGACGTAGTGCCGGCAATTCATTTTTCAATGTTAAAATACTACTCAGTTAACACAGAACCATCTATACTACAATAAAAAATAAATAAATATTAATATAAATAATTATATAAACTAAAATAAATATTTCTGAATTGAATATCTTTCCCTTAAGTTGTTCCAAACGTCTGTTGAACATAAGTTAAGATATTTGTAAGAATGTTAGCAACTGAGTTTTCTGGGGCATCATTGACTACCATAATGAAAAATGATTAAATGGTGGCATAGAACTGTTTGCTTTCCTAAATTCCTTAAATGATCTTCGTTCTTGCTTTTTTGTACCATAGCAGTCAATAGTGTCCTTGTTCGCATTCATCAAAATATCTTTCTTTGCATTCTATAGGCTACACAGGTTTATAACAAATTGATTGTGCGCAATTCATGAGAAAATGTCATTTTTGGCTGTAGTGTCCCTTTAATCTTCATGAATTTCATTTGAAAACTGTTGAATTTTACTCGTCTTCATATGGCTAGCTGGCCAACAATCTCCTCCAGATGCCAGCCCAAAGAAACAGATGAATATAGAAATACAATATAACATGTTCTCGGACCTTTCTTGTTTCTAATCCAAGTCTCGGGACAGACAGACAGAGTTATTTCAACCTATTGTTCAGTAAAATATGGACCAATCCAACCACTGGGTTATAAATTAACCTCTGCTTGCTCGATGTTACCAAACCATGTTAGAATCAGATTTGATATACTGTATATAAATTATGCTTGACGGATACACACACACAGGTTTAAAGAGAAATACACAGGTTTTCTTATACAAAAACAAAATATATGAATTTTAGCAGCAAATCTTTCGTTTGATTGATTTCCATTTAATCTTTAAATAAATTGATGTATAACTTATATATGATTAAATGCAATCAGATTAAGACTGTTAGCTCGACATAAAAGTAATACTACAACTATTTCAAAGACATCATCATTTCAAAACTGAAAATTGGATATTATGACAAATAATCCTCATTTTGAACAAATTCAGTATACAGAATATCTCTCCGCAACACTTTTGATATTAAGCTGCTTGTCCCGATCATTGTGACGGGTACCTCCAGATACACATAGTATTAAGGTGCTGAATTATTAAATCACAGCATTATATTAAATATGTTTTTTTGCGCCTCGATTTTTCTGGATATCACAAGACTCTCGGGAAAAATCAAAGAGTGTTTTCCTTCTCCGCAATTAACTATAATACTTTGATGGAGAGCTCAGTGGGAATAAAAGAAGTCCACATCAATAATTAAACGGCGAAACAATGCAAAACAAACATAATTCAATGCAACGCACTTCAACTTTCTACGAGTCTTTGACATACATCACAGGAAAATATCTGCGTTAGGTTGAGCCTTGATCCTGATGTTTTTCTTATAGGTTTCTTTGTTCCTTGGCATGCTTTCTTCGCCCCAAAAGAAAAAGCCCCTCCCTTCTCTGACTGTAACGTTCACTTACTCGTCTAGACCGAAATCAGGTTCTGGCACACGTGTCTCCCCACTTCCAACTTAAAAAACCCCTCACGCCCCTCTTTACGACTTCACGAGAGCTGTAACAAACTCTCAGCCGCATCCGCAAACATCGCATTTGGGCGGGGGAATACAAATTAACCTGAGGTGCCATCAGCAATTAAGCCTAATTTCAATAACATTTAAGCGGTTCATATTCGTGTGCGTTCTCATTAGCGTAATCAAGCGACAACAAATGTTATCTCGCATGGTAATGGCTGTCATCCCGCGCACGCTGACAAATTGCGCGTCAAGATTAGATTTGGTTTCCCTCGTCAGCGGGGGACCTACAGCCAATGGGACGCCAGACGTCCCGGCCTGATCCGGGTGCAGAGAGAGCGACTCACAAGTTGCGTACTCAGCGATACCCATCATAAAAACCCTCGGATGCGCTATTGTTTGGCTACGGCCCCCTAACAATGTTATCTCTGCGATGATGAGACGCCACCTCACTCGGAGACGCTACATTAATATTCCTCGTGGCAGCATAAAATAGGTGAGATGGATTTCGCATGAGACGAAAAAGAAAATGCTGGATCAACGGGGTAGACAAACTTGATGGAATGCCAAGAACGATTTAGCTTAGACCTAAAACGACCAGACGGACATGTGCTTGACCCTTTCTCAGACTACTGAACATAAGAAAATCCATCTCAAACCGGTTCAGCAGAGTCATTTATTCTGAACGTCCGTCAGTTGGGTTGATTTTTGAACCTCACTTATACATCAATGAGGTATTTGTATCATCTTTACAAAATGAATGCCATTCGCCAAGCAATAATAGTTAAATCCCTGTAAGAGCCTTAATGATCTGAAAAGCAAGCGCGTAAGCGATGTATCCATATTATGAAGTGTTTGCAAGCCATAGATCAATTCCTCGATTTGAATAAATACTTCCGACACGATAACAAAAGTATTCAGCGAGAGACGGCATCACTACAGCATCGTCAAATGTGACGGCAGTGCTTTAAAATGATATATATGTTTATATGTTTGACCATACATATTGTTATATGCCAAAGTTTAAAACCCAAATGAGGAAGATATGTTATCTAGGGGTAATTCACCCAACATAAAATTTCAATAGCCGAATCCGTTACTGTATAAACCTTACGTACAAACTTCCTGACCAACTTTGTGTTCATTACTCTGGTATGGAAACTCAGCATCCCTCCACAACAGTTCTCATATTCAAAGGAAACATGTTCTGACAGCACAGAAGAGGATGAATAAGTGTAAACTTTTATCTGTCGGAGATACACGTTCCAGTGGGCTCAAACCCAGCATCCCGGGGAGTTCAAACACAGGCCTGAATTCTGCAGGTATGATATACTGACCATGAAGTCTGATTCGGGTTCTTTTGCGCAACTTATCATTTATTTCTGATACGCTCCACATCATTTATTCACCACATATAAAAGAGATATGAAAAAGCACGGATAAGAGAGTTTTCTGATCACCAAGGTTAACTACTTCACTAGCAGAGGTGAAAAAAAGCCATAGTAATTTCCTACTATTCTCTTACTAATAAAGATGCAAAACTTCAACGTTTGCACAAGAAAAACTCTCAACTGGCACATAATGTAGGGTACATCCTTTGAGGCACAGATGAGTGACAATATGAGGCAACATATTGCATTACATTGAGCTTTTCTGACTGCCAAATACATTTTCTTTCCTTTCATGCCGATGACACATTTCTATCACGTAAGAAAAACAGTTTTATGAATCTCTAAACTAATTTAACTCAAAGGGTTCTCTATAAAGTTTTTAGTTAATTCATCTCATATATGTTCATAGAGCCCAGAGAGGCACGTCTATAAGTTGATCTGGAATACATCTGCTGTAAAATCATCTGCGGAACATCTTAGAAAGAGCTGTCGTACATCCATTCTAACTCATAAACATCTTATAGATGTTAAAAGATCTATATGGCGTCTGAGAGCAGATGTCTCAGAGAAGTAATGAGGATGAGCCAACAATGTCTTGCAAATGAAAATGCAGATCTTTAATAGGCAAGCAACGTTTAAGATTAAACAAAATAAACAAGGCCAACTGCGACTTCCCTAAAGATTGTCTTACCGGAAGAGAAGACGCCGACGCCGGTTTACTCGACGCCGTTTGCTGGGATATGACCGTGACCATCACGTAGCCATATTGGACAGGGCAAGAGTGTGGTAAACATAGGCCAACTACAAATGTATTCGGATATAAAGAATATAATGTTTACATTTCTCAGTCTCTTCAATGCCCTATGATATACATGTGATATATATAGTTTAGTGGGCGAGTGTGTAGAATATCGATTATGTTGTTGTGGGTTTTCATGCTGGCCCAGTGCCGATGCGGCCCATATTGACGAAGCTCTTATATTTAAACCTGTGCACTATTTACTTAAATGTCATTAAACAATAAAAAAGATGGATTATTTTTGAAGACTAAAGGAAAATTGTGTGACATTATGTGCACTTTCCTGGTCAAAATAAGTTAAAATTTTATCACTTGGGAAGATAGTTGCGTCATATTTCTCCAATTATGAATGAGTTAGAGAGACGATGTTGCAAATGCTTAGCGTCCCCATTTCTCCTTCTGACAAAAACATCTGCCATATGTGACCATTCCATCTAGGCAAAATCAAACTTCGCCATACAACATTTTTTTAATGTTCAGAAATTGTCTCGTACTGTCCAAACGGGTCATGCATAGCATTATTGAAAGCACTTAAGTAAAAATGAATCAAAACAGGGTTTGTTACTAATCACAGATTAGTATACATTTCTGTCAGTTTAAATGTTTAAAGATCCTATCTGTTCATAATAAAATCAAATAAAGCCAAATTACGTTACAGAATAAATATCAATGTCATTCTTTATGACATCAGCTATGGACCGGTGGAACTGTCCTCTGTTATGGGGTCTACAACATTTGATCTGTTCAAGTATAAAATGTGCACATAGTATCACACATACGCGTGTTACAGCAATATGGGTGGGTGTCTAATAGATGTGGGGTTGACATATTGTAATGTTTGCTTTCCACTAAACAGTCTTTGCAAAACTAAAGGAAATACTCAAAGTGTTGCAACCGTGCCCCATCTCCCCGTCCAGTGCCTGGCATACAGTGTACCCGGTCCCTATGAAGGATCAAGTATTAAACCCCCCTTCTGGCCTGTTTGCTATAGGTTCGGATAAGATTTTACAGAACTCACTCCATGCTGCCTCTGGCATCCAGGCTTGACCCTTTTTCAGATAACCTTGTTTTTTAACTGCGGGGCATCAGCCCTCGAGGCAAGTCGCTGACACATTTTGATTCTTTTTTATGTTAAAAAAGGACAGTTATATATTCTGAGGCTGAACAGCGACTGTAAAAGATTATTGTAACATAAATAGGCTCTTGAATAAGTTCGCATTCACATCTACTGTCTATACAGATATTTACTATTTCGGTTGGTATGAAGATTCATTGATGCACATGATCATTTTAAAAGGACGGTTCATCCCCAAAAAAAATTTCATACACTTACCTTTCGAAACAAATAAAACCCCCTGGATGATTTTTCATAAATATTTATTCTTCATGTAAGTTTAGGGTTACGCTCAGGTCTCTCAGCAGGAGGTATGTCCAGTCTTTGGTCACTAAATTTGGTCACTGGGCTTCAAAATCCCCAAACAGTTTGAAAAGTTCCCTGCCTGCTTTGTGTCACACGGCCAATTCATCCAACGACGCAGGACCCATATTCATATGAATAAAACATCTGTCTGCACTGTGAGACGGAAGACGAGCAGAGGAACCAATGAAACAAGTATCACAAACGGGCACAAACAGAAACAAAGCTCAGACATGATTAGCCAATTTCTTTGTTTGCTCTCCAGCTCTTTCCCTGCAGTGGTATTCTTTTCTCGGAGGAGATTATACTTGACTCAACCATCACCGTATTGTTTTCAAAGTGGAGTATTGAGAAGTTGTCAAGATGGGAAATAAATCGATACATTTATGCACGAAAATACAGATTTTGCCAATGAGTATGTTATATCCATAAAAGCTATTTATAATTGAATATACTTCAAAATACATTATTCTAAGTAAAGAGCAAACAATGTATATAACCAAATGTTGTAAATATCTTTCATAAATGAATATCCACTGTTGAATCGGTAAATGCCAGCAGACTTTTCACATCATTCACAGAATATCCATCTGTACGAATGAAAACAAAGTTATCATATTGAACGTTTATAAAAAATACCTTGGACAAACAATGCTTTCATAGCTTTTTTACATTCTAATGGATGATTTGTTGACCCTGCTGCTAGGCCGATTTACGCGGAATATTAAGTTTGGTGTTAAAAATGATTCAGAAATGTGAAAAGTGGGTACAGAAATGTGAAAATTGGGTACATCAATAGGTTTTTTCCTCCTTTATTCCGGCTCGAGGTCTTTTGCTGATGCTGTTCCCTTCTCTTATGTCCTCTCTATATGCTGTTCTGTCAAAAAAAATTTAATTATACTCCTTAAAGTATAAATAGACTATATATTGTTTGTTTTCCACTCCATAGACATAAATCATTTCACGGTTCACTTCAACCAACTCATAACACATCTCAGAACTAGTTCCATGTGATAAAACAGGTTTTCTCGGTTTACTATCAATAACAACATCTACTGTATCGTGTGGGTCTGTATAATACATCACAGAAGGGACATAACATTAATACACTAATATTATCAAAATCACATCTGTATATTTCTATAACCTGATAGTAAAATCTCGAATAAGTCTTCACTTACACAAATGAGGACGAAGGCAGACTTGTAGGTGGGGCAGAAGGAGAAAAGCAAATGTATTAAAAGCAGGTATCACATTTGCATATGGCACGAGGTTGTCTCTTATCTGTTCGGAACAGCACATCTGTTCAAAACAAGCCGATCAAAAAAGCGGCGCTTAAGAAATGCAATCAAAAATGTTTAGGTTGCCGTGACAGCAAGCCTGCCTTCATCTTTAGCTGCACAAACAGAGGCTTTCTTCCACCTCACAGGAGACAAGGAGGGCACCATTCTGCCAATGCGACAGGGCGTCCATGCTTTGTAGAGATCACAATTATTCTCACCCATGTGTGAAAACATGATGTTTGCGGAAAGCCGCTACCAGTGTCTCCTGTAATAAGTTGGCTGGTGAAGAAAAAGAGCCGAGTGTTTGAGCAAGCCAGCAGACGCGCCACACAAGAAAGCAGACCCAGATTTATGGAACAAGGAAGAGATATTTCAAGGAGATGCATTTTTAGAGCAAAACTTTAAAACTGACGCAGAGAAGTTGAGAAAAAACATTTATACACATTTAATAAACAGGATGGTTTACCCAAAATAAACATTTCAAACCTGTATGAGTTTCATTATTCCGCAGATCAGACCAGAAGGTATTTTGAAGAATGTTGGTAGCTCGAACCTGTTTACTTGCATTGGTTTGTGTCCATACAACGGAAGTGAATGTGTGCCAGTTACCAACATTTTTCAAAGTATCTTTTTCTCACCCTGCAGATAATAGAAAGAGGTACATGACATATTTTAGGTGAACAGTCAAAATCTGTAAATTTTTTAACAGAATAGAACTTTTATTGACAAAATATGAATTACATAATCTCTTTTTAAGAAATCTCTGGATTCTGTAGTAAAACATGTTCAATTAATGACTTGCAAACTACAAGTTAAAGACCGTCCCAGACAATGATTCTAAACGCATCACCCCTTGAAGATAAACTTGTATTAAAATAAAATAAAACTGGCGAAAGCGAATCAAACCAACATAAAATGGGACAAAGCTCATTTGCGCCCATCCAATAAGCGATGTCCAACACAAGCCAGTTCAACAAAAGCCTTTTCAGCAAAAGCCTTAATTAGGAAACTTTATCGGTCTCGGACAAGAAAAGTGAAGTCTTTATAATACCCCGCTAACATGGGCTAGATTTCACGCCAAGTTAATAGTAGCCAATTGTACGGCTCTTTTGATTGAGGTCGGTTCTTTTCACCGGAGCGCTCGGCGTAGATGTTTTGATGGCTCGCTCTTGCGGTAACTTTGAAATCTTTATTTAACCTTTACTGACTCACAATTAGATCAGCGCCAACTTTTACTGGGCCGGTATGAGTGACGTTAAATTAGCATCTGGTAATTCGAATCCAAGGAAGGTTGACTCCCTTTTGTTTAATTAATTGAACGCACATCAGTTTAGCATATCAAGATATAATGAGATCTATACGACAAGGGTAGCTATATGTTAAGCATTCAGGCATGAATGGATGTGATTTAGGTTGTCCAAGGCAATCACCAGCTAAGGGGAAAGCAAACAGAATAGCACTGGAGCCTAAAGTATCCCAGCACACGGCACAGAAATGATTAGACACTGATTATCCTCGCATTCCCCACACGATGTCTGATGACATTATGACAGGCAATTTTCACTTTCAATCTTCACTTTGTAAAAAAAAAGTGCATATTCATTTAAAGTCGTACACTCAATTTTATATTCTATTAGGCAATCAAAAACGCACGTACAAGGTTCTGTTTTCGCCGTCGAAACTCTTGTGGCTTACTAATAACCAAAGCATTTCTGCTGAACATTAACCATATAAACACATCACACGGCATCCATTCATTAATGGTTACAGCATGTTCATTCTTCTGCAAAACACATAAGAACAATGTTGAAATGTACCAATGATTGCCCAAACACGAGACACATTCTTCAGAATATCTTCTTTTGTGTCATGCAATCATACTAGTGTGAGTATATGCATTGAACGGGCCTTCTTCAGGCTCACAACACTGGCAGCCCCTAAACGAACAACAAAGGGTCACGAAATGGATAAAACAACTGCACATCTCTGCACATGCACTTGACAGCTCTCAGGGCAGCAAGCGTAATTATTATGTGCATCAGACATCTTCATTTTCTGCATATCTCCTCTGGATTTTAAATAGGCACGGCTGTTTATAATAAGACATATGAAGGAAGTGTTGATAACCCGTTCCTCCGGCCCTTTTCCATCTAATCACGGTTCGCCTCGACGCCGCGAGGAACATTGCCTCTCGTTCACGCGCCGTCCCTCCAGCAATTACTGTTCTGACATCTCCACAATGCCTGTGTAATTACAGCACTCATATTTATCCACTGAGCTCAGGGTCTGAATGTGGATCACAGCCTCATGTAAAACAAGCCCATAATAACATGTGTGATGGCTAATAAACTGTTCGCGTGTCATTTCCTCATCTTCATTCCACAACATTTATACCCTATACCATTACGAAAATGGGACAAACGTGATTGAGGCCAGAATTCAAGCTCAATCTTCTGTTTACTGGTTATAAAAGTCAAGCTCGTACCCACTGGATACAGAAAGGCCTTCGATTCAAATATCCAGTTCCAATATTTTCCAGTAGCCTGCGTATATACAACCATATTAAGTGTTGTTATATACCCTGTGCACAATTAATAGGAAAGTGATTCATTTAACCATATCATCATCTTATCAATCATTTCGAACTCTTTATAAACTTGAATGCTTATTGGATTAAATGCAAATCGGGTGATGTGTATATGTGGATATGTGTAAAGAGGGAGAGGGTAGCCGAAGGAGATCAACACCCTTTATAAAGGTGTGAATGCTAATTATGCAGTTTGTTCTCAACAGGATAAATGGGCCAACAAAAGAGATTTAACTGACTCTGAAGTCAAAAGTCATCTTGAAATATCGAAGATATTCAGACGTGTTCACAAAACTATCAAAAAGCAAATAGTCAACAGGGTTGCAAGAAATGTGTTGAGAAGAAAAGACGCATATTAACCGCCAAAGAATTGAGAAGAATCAAACACGGAGTTACCAGGAACCCATTATCCTCCGGTGGTGCCATATTACACAACGGCGACCTAACTGACGTGTCAAGAAGTATGAGGTGATCAGTTCTTAGAGACGTGACCAAAGTAAGACAGGCAGAAACTCGACCACCACTGAACAAGACATACGTTAAAATGTAAAGAATTGGCCAAGAAATATCTGAAGACAGATCTTTCAAAGGTTTTGTGGACTGATGAGATGAGAGTAACTCTTGAAGGACCTGATGGATGGGCCCAAGGTTGGATCAGTAATGGACACAGAGGTCCACTTTGACTCAGATGCCAGCAAGACGGAGGTGGGGTACGGGTATGGGCAGATATTATTAAAGATGAGCTAGGTGGACCTTTCTGGTTTAAAATGGACTCAAAATCAAGTCTTTAACCTGCCAATTTTTAGAAGAGACTTTTTTAGAAGACGAAGTAAAGGCCTTAAAGCTACATTTACATTACATTTTACATTTAGTCATTTAGCAGACGCTTTTATTCAAAGCGACTTACAATAGTCGAGGAGACAATGAAGCGGTAAATAGCCGATACAACAATAGGTGAACAAGTGCTACAACAATGTTACCAAGTTACACAGAGAGAGAAGTTACAAAAGTATTTTATTTTATTTTTTATATTTGATAGAGTGAGTAGGTTAGAAAAGAAGTGAGTTAGTGAGTTAGGTGTAGCCGGAAAAAGCTAAAAAAAGATTGATATGGCTTCAGACTCAAACCTTCTTCAGAACATTTGGGCCATATTTAAGCAGGAAATATACAGTAAAGGTAAACAGTTCACCTCTCTGAACAGTGTCTGGACGCCAATGTGAGGGGTTACACAAAAAGTTGATTCTGACCAGATCAAGAAACTGACTCACTCTGTGAATAGCGCCGCTTTTTGAAAAGTAGGGCGGATATATTGATCACCGGGGCTTTTTTGTATTTCAGAAATGAAATAAAATTATTTTTATTATAAATGTAGAGTTTATTTATTATTCTCACATTATATCTAAAAATAAAGAAGTTAGAATATAAAAAAGTGAGAAAGATGAGTTTTTTTCATTTTGCTGCATTATAATTTAATAGATATTCTCTTAAGAAGACAAACTTCACTTTTATTTTTTTACATTTAAATTGATCAAGATCACTGTTGTTGTACATTAACATGTTGATACCTCATATTTAAAAAGAATTATCATTTTTTTATTTGAAAAAATAATGTCACTGATTAAACGTTTAATATTTGAAATGTTTCCAAATCCTTGTAAAAGTTAAAATGTTAAAATGAATATACTCAGTAGCTCAAATATGACATAAAAAATTCATTAAAATATTTTCAAAAATGTACACATTGAAAATAATGTTTATTAAATTGAATGTATTAATATTTAAATATTTATTCTCATTAAATGGGCATAAATTAATTACTTACATTTAAAAATCTACTTTTGGGTCAGTTGTGTTAAACCCAAATTGAAATGAATAGAATATTAAAAATATTCACTGAAAAAAAATGACATCATTTATTCTCTACTGAGTTATTTCAAATCTATATATCTCTTCTTGCACCACATTGACCGCCATATGTTAAAAAATACTTTTTATCACAAAGTGATTCATTGTGACAAACTTAAAAAATATCTGGGGTAATTCTCTCTACCATTTATATTTTTCTATGATGGTAGTCCAATTGGTTACAAGCATTCGTACAAATTTCCTTCTCTGTGTTCAAACTACCATAAAAATGTCAAAAACTAGAGAGTGAGTTCTTCATGAAAGAGCTTTCATTATTGGGTGAACTATCCCTTTAAGACATTATCAATTTTATTTCTGTGATATTTATAAGACCACTTAATTATAGTGTAGCCTGTTTAATCCGACACAATAAAAAATCGTTCATGAGCGTTCCTCACGTGGCGGCGACTGGTTGATCTACCACATTGCACTTCCCAATGGGATGCTGGGCTGAAAGGAAACCTCTTGAGTCCTCTTCCCCATGTTGATTAAATAAATTAGGGTGAGGTTTGTGTCTCTGATCCTGTACCTCGATTCAGGTTGTTATTGAGTCTGTGGGAGAGGAGTGCTCACTGCCGAGAATCCCTGATTTTGATGAACGTGGATGAGTCTGTCTGCGCTGATGAGGGACTGCGGCTGTCTTCGGCACAAACACACTCTTAAAAGCACCTTTAGTGATTGGCTCCCCTGATGAGATAGAAGATAAGACTCTTACGGGAAGCCAGTCCCAGGTCTTCCTGGCTCATTCCCAATCTGATGAGAAAAGGTGAGTGCATGGCCACAGACCATAAACTACTGTACAACACGCACTGACGATGTTCAGAAGACACGTTAAAGAAATAGCTGAACTAAAAATGACATTTCCATATGGTCCTTGATGAAAATAAAGCTAAGTGTATTGCATTTAAATGTAGAAAATCATCATTTAGACCTGCTGTGATGTATGACATCGCGCCACCAATTTTATTTGGTTAGAGAGAATCAAAGTCCCACGTAGTGTGATTGAGAATTTATAAACCCACTTCTATCAGCGAAGGCCCACACATTTACATATCTTAGTGAATATATTTCCGACTTGTGGTTTCAGATAATGACTTGCATCCTCCGAGACTTCCCTACACTGTCAAAGTGGGTTGTCTATTGGTTATGTACATCACCCAGGAGATGCAATCTATCTGCACTGATTTTCATTTCACTGAATTTCTACTTATTATTTTCAGCGTGCTCCATTTCTGCTGGGCTTAAATATTATAAATCAAACATCGGAGGTAGGCATGCAAAACTTTTCTCGAAAACCTCGAAAAGCAGAAGTGCCGTCAATCAATTTCCAAATGGGATTCAATTCTTTACTGTTATTTGTTTTATGTTTTAACTTATTATCACCACTTCTGCTTAAAGATTCCTTAAAGATATTATAGGTCGTTTGTTTAAGGTTTAAGGAAAACACATCAATGCGGACGTATTATTTATCGACTTCCTTTTAAATAGCTGATGTATGTATTGTTTGTGTGTATTTGTAAAACAGTTAATTTATATCCATACTTTTATTTAGTTAAATAATGTTGCTTATGTTCGGAGATACTTGCTGTCTCTCAAGAGCAGGGCCCTGCCAAGACTTATTTGCGTAACGATCTACATCTGCTATTTCAAGAAATATGTTAACTTAAAAAAATCTTTGTTAATTTTAGACATATCAACTTTAAATTAATTATTTTAATATTTTCCACATGAAAAAAAATTTATTTAATGTTTTAATAGATTTTTCTAATTAATATAACTGTTTATTTTATTTACTTAGCCATGTGAAATATTTTAAACAGTCAACTTTATGACCTAATGAAAAACCTAATATGATCTACTAACCTAAGACACATTTATAACACATTTTACACTTTTTTAAAACATTTTTTTATTAATTTAAACGTACAAAGCTTGTTTTCCTCGCGGAATTCAACAATACAAAACACTGTTCAGTGCTCATATCATTCGTTTGAAAACTTAATTCAAAACCCCTACAGCACAACAGATCATATGGCGGAAATATATTATCTGCCGACCAGGTAATTTTGAGATTTTAATTTTTTGCCCTTTCACCTTTTGGCTTGTTTTTGAAAAAAAAATTGATGTCCTAGTTTTTATGGTGTTTTCGATAAAGTCATTCCACATTTCCTTTCTTGGGAATATCAATCCTTGTCTAGCAGATCAGATAAATGCATTCTGAAAAAGTCACAGAAAAAAACATGTTTTTTTTTGGTAGGTACCAAAATCGCACTTTAGAATTTCAGATTGTTTGGTGAGCAAGCATGCATGCTGCAAATTTCAGAAAGAAATTAAAAGGGGAAACAATTCAATATTATCCAAATGCATATTAGGCAGATTAATTTATTGCAATCTACCACCATTGCCAGTGCGATCGACTGGTTGATCGCGACCAAAGTATCGGGCACCCCTGCAAAGCAAACTCTCACCCAATTAATTTACAAGAAACAAAAGCACCAACTCTGTTTAAAGTAAAATCAGACCTCAATGTGATGCCTCTTGGGTTGGCAGTGAACATGACAGCATGACTTCAGTGGCACCTGGTGGTATTTATGTATTTTTTTAAATGCATTCATTTCTTATTAACAACATTATAGAGCTCCCATCTCTCAAAGTTATAGTTCACTCAATCAAAGTACTTTCACTGCTTCACTGCTGTTTGACATTCTTTCATCAACAGAACACAACAGAAAATATTTTGAAGAATGTTGGGCATCAAGGAACAGTGTCTTCCAATATATACACACAAATCTTTATTTAAAGAAAACCTTTTACAATATTACTCAGAGCAATTGTATTCAAGACTTCTGAACATTGTTTCTGTAGAAGTCTCTGGCACATCTGGGCTTGAATGTTGGAGTCCGTACACTGGTACAGAGCTGAAGTTGTTGAGAAGAAAGAGATTGTTGACTTGATGTTCATATCTGCCAGAGTTATCTGGCAGCGTCCATCAGTATATTCTGCATCACGGTATAAAGTTATTTTCTGAAAGATGTGTAGCTTGCTTTTCTATACAGCAGTTTCAGCATGCTGTCACATGGCCTCTGAATCTATGCCAGCCAACTGCACCCGTTCAAAAACAAGCCATTAACCATCAGTCCAAGCCCAACGTCTTCTTTTTCTTTTGAAATAATGATGTCAAAAGGTAAAGAAGAGACTAAAACACAACTCTTAATTTCAAGCGTGATTTGTTCCATTTTTAATTCATACATTGCATTAAGGAATTCATTTTCCATGGTTTGTCACCCACCTACTGTAACATTAACATGCCCAGCCAAAAAGGGGAAAAAACTTGGGTTTAAAACTTCAGTCACTTATTATCTCAAAGATTATTGAATAATTATACACAATTTATTTCAACTCAAATGTTATGATTAAAAAACATGGTGTTGTTCGGGTACCTTTTTTGCAATCATACCTCTTAAATTGCATGCTTTCGTGTGTATTTATTTTGTTAACAGATTTATTTAACAAAATCTCTCATTATTCCCCAATGAAAAACAGAAGCGCCTTTGATGGTAGGAAGGTGAAAACAAAATAGGAATCTTCTAAATCAGGGCATCACTAAAGGTTAAAGTGATAGTTCAACCTGAAATGAAGACTCTGTTATCATTTACTCACGGCCTTGTCATTTTAAACCTGCATGTCTTTTTTAATGTAAATCACAACGAAGATATTTTGAAGAACGTTAATAACCCAAAATCACTGGTCCTGTTAACTAAAAATAATATTGATTAAGTCAAAAAGGAACAACAGTTTACAGACTTTATTCAAAATATCTTCTTTTTCTGTTATGCAAAAAAGTCAGAAATTAGTAAATGATGACAGAGTTTTCACCTATATAAGGTTTGCATTAGTCATATAACATAACTTAAATTCATAAAGCAGTCCGTTTGAAAAAACAATGAGACTGACAATATTCAGCATTCTGAGCAAGCTCTTCACACGTGCAAAAACTGATCAAACGCCAATGAAACCCAGCACTGAGTTTGTAAATTACAACATTCCGACCTCATGGCTCGAACAATCTCATCACGGTTATATTCTTTTTGAAAAGCAAAGGCTGCTCTTAACATACACTGCACATTTCGAGGACAGCTGCTAAAACACAATTCGGCTGGAAGGGTGTTTATGAAAAGACTGAATATAGAGAGATGGCAAGATCCTGAATCCGCTCAGAAAAACGAGACACGCTCTGCGGAGAGGGACTGACTCTTCTCTCACCCTATTAATTTGCATCATTCCGAGAGAGGAACGTTGTTATCATTCCAATTCGAGTAATTAAAACATCACTCTGCAACGCAGATTTCTTTTTCCCACTCGCTGTTCACCGCGCAGGGCTCGGTCTCTAAAGTCTCAGCGCATAACAACCCAATTTCCCAACATCAGCTTATGTTCACATCTGATTCTGTCGCTGTGCTGTTGGGAGGTGGAACAAAGTCTCAGAACACAGAAATCTAAATAACGTTATGACGCCAGGCGCAAACCTCATTTATAAGCCAACACATCCACTGAATTTGATTACATTGTTTGTTTGCTTTATTCTCCGAATGTAAAGCGAAAAATGTACGTATTGCACCGCAAGAACAGCCTTCTTGGTGTTGAGGGGTCTAATCTAACATGTGCTTTTGTGATCTACACAAAAAAAAGAAAACCATACAGGTCTAAATCATATGAGAGTGAAAATGATAAGACTGTGCCATCCCAGACACATGAAGCTAACGATGTTAGATCACTCCGTCTAAGATTTCCCAATCCATGACAAACCAGTCAAAAGCCAGAAATCGTGATTCAGAATAATGTATTCTCCTGTCTGAAGACATCAGTGATTATAGACAACAGCCTTGATCATACGCTCAAGAACCAAAGTTGCATGCAGCCCCGATGCAGTTGCATCATGGATCCACCTGGCTTCTCTTAACATTCCCGTACAGGTATATGTCATGAATCCATCAACCTACACAAATTATAAACATCACACACACACACCAGTGTAAGAAGACCCGCAAGATGCCAAGGACACTCGTATCATGTGGGCAATTTGTCAGCGTAAGTCTGCACGGAGTCACCGATGGAAACTTGGGAACATCTGGGGATGCCCTCGGTACCGGGTGGCAGCCAGCGGGGAGACGCCGCAGGTTGTGAGTGACAGATATGTGCTTTCGTGGCTGGTCTAAGGGACAGAGCTGAATCATTAATCAGACAGCATCGTCTTTTTACACCAATAAGGCAGGAGGTCTTAAGAAAGGACCTTGGCCTTTCAACTTTTACTTTAAGTTTAAGGTTCTCCGAAATATGGTAAGGACTTAATTTACTTAAATTAAAGGATTAAGGTTGGTTTTAATCTTCACCAGCTTTTCTCAGAAATCTTGTACTCCAAATGTAATATATCCAGTAACTAAAACGTTTCAATATGGAAAGGTGTGTTGTGTTAAAAATGTCTGACATGTCAACTTCTGGCTCAATCTATGGCATGAGGGATCATTAGTTTGTCCAATCGATGGAAGATGCTATTAAAAATCAATAAAGTTAATACAAAGAAAATAAAAAATAAAAAGATTTGGCCTTCCTGATTTGGCCTTCCTGGTTCATTACATACATATAAAAAATCTTTACAATGCTTCCAACATAAAATATTTCAAATAATGGTACCCTGGTACAACATGTTCTAATTCTAAATGTATAAATCCGTTTAGATTATGTGCAAAATGGTATGAATCCATGTTTTTTCCCAAAAAAGTTGGTTTGAGCCTTAAAAAAGCACATTTCATATATATATACATATATATATATATATATATATATATATATATATATATATATATATATATATATATATATATATATATATATACTGTCCATTTATACCTATATATACATGCATGTATACTCACATATATACATTGTTACTGTCCTTCCAAAAACCTCATAGGTCAGCATTTTCTGTTTTCGGGAAATAGATGCAACACTGACTGCAACGGTATTCAATTAAGCATGGAAACCAAAGGTTTTTAAAAGGACAACGGCGGTATATTTCTTTGAATATAAACGCAGATCCCTTAAGAATCTTTAAGCATTTCCCTGAGTGGAATCGAATTCTTCAAACATTATGACTTTTAATATGTGTGCTTCACAAGACAATTCATTGGTGTAAGTGCTGACAAAACAATTGTGTCCCTTCCCTATGGACGGCAGCCGGACTGTACATGACAAGAGTCACGGTAAAAACCTGATGTGGAAAATTGCCCATCGCTTTTAAAGACTCCATGTGTTGAAGCCTACTGAAAGCTCTACCTGTCACCTTGTCTCGGGTAAAAGGCCATTTAATTACTTATCAAATGTCGACCCACCGCCTCTTTTTCATGAATGTGAAAGTAACCATTTCTGACTTCCCACTTCCCGGGGGGTCAAAACTCTATTTCAATCAAAATTCCCAATCCCCCTTTCCATATGTATATTCCAGCACGATGCGGCAAACATCATCAGGGGTTTTAAATATTGCTGTCTACCTAAAAAATAAAAATAAGTGAAGCGGTTTTAACCTTGCCTACTGGTGCATTTCTGTAAAGGAAGGCGTGGGGGTTTGGTTTATATACAGTTATTTTGTCAAGTGCTTTGACTTTAATTATTGTCTAATATTCCTCGATCCCAGCATCCCGTCCCGATAAACAAACTCAACATCAGTCAGTGATTTTTCATACCAAATCCTCCCCTCGATACACTAAATCCCGACCGAGACCGTTCAAATTATATTCAAAGAAGTTATGCCCCGTGTTCAAAAGCTAATTCCCTTC